>APFE031618685.1:34292-110121 GCA_000404065.3 Pinus taeda | reverse complement strand
CTCAGAGAGAAAGTTATGATTATTTTCCCGAGGTCACCTATTTGGAATGTAATTAAGGAGTCTACAAAAAGACCAACATCCCCAAATCATATCTCCGCACATATAGCACGAAAATCTCTGAAGTTTGGACCCGAGGTTCAACGTGATTTCTTCTCAAATGGGTTTGTTTTTTAGCTTCTGAAACATCGCAGAAAAAAAGAAATAGCCAAACTTCCATGATGACCTATTTCGAGTAGCGAAACCCTAGAATCCAAAGCACTGATACCAAATGTTATGAAACTAGCTCAAGAAAAGATAGAAAAGATAGATCAACGTCTTATAATTTAGCCTCTTCAAGGGGAAACCTCCTTTACATTACGTAAATGAACAATTCTTGGATGATACAAATGAAAAGACCTCCTTTCTATATATAGGAGTCTAAGGGTTCATAACATAATCAAAGTCGACATAACAATAATAATGTAAGGGCACAGTAATAACAATAGTGGGCTTCTATGGGGCACAATAGTAATAATATGGGCACTACATGGGTACATCAATATAATAAGTGGGTTATACTAATAACAATAAGGGGTTACATTAGTAGTATAGGGGCCTAACAACACTAGAGGCCCTCTTCATACTTCTAATAAGTAGAGCATCTCGAAAATGAGGAATTATGACCAACTCAAGAAGTTTCTCTACCAGAAAACCAATCATGCACCTCACAAGTGAACTCCTAAAAGTATAGTCCAAAATTTACTAAAAATGGTCCTCGCTCATAGGAACTAAGTAATACCACCTTTGATACCATCAATGAATCACTAAGAAGTGAAATTCCCTTTGCCAAATTCAAGTTAAATGGAAGATATGAGTGATGTTCCCCTATAAAGACTAGCCCATCCATAATAGTAGGTTAGTTTTTAGGACATGTAATGCCTGCGTACCATGTTAATTTCAGAAGGGAACTACCATTTTTCCACTGCACCACTCTGAATATAACTTACTGTTGCAGTGAAATACTGCTAAATGTTGGAACACATCCATGCCTCATGACTTGTCCTTTTATGCAACCAATAGATGAACACCATGTATCATGTATCAATCTGGTGGATGATAAACTTCCCTACTCCTACCTAATAAAACAATGGACTATGTTATCTTGACTCTTGGTGGTGTACCCAATTACTACCTAGATCCCACATGCCTTCATGTAAAAGAGGCCTACCATCTACTATACCTCATTCTCATACAATGCCTTGAAATGTCTTGTTAAAGGAGTTTCATGCAACTCTCCCTTGACCATCTCCCTAAATGTGTACTCAGGGGTGGAACATACATTGTCCCTATAGTGGGTCACGCCACCCCTAATCCTATATATTTCAACTCACACTCAGACCATATTCCTCAACAAGAAATTCATTATCCTATCCAAGATGCATTGTGTCTCACCCAACTATCTCAGATGACCCCCATGTGTCTTGCTATATGTGATGAGAGAATCAAACAAAAAAAACAGAATCCTCTCCAATATTACGCCATATTGGAAAGTGACAGATGCATGGGTCAATCCTAAGAGCATGATCAAGAACCCATATAGACCCCCATGGGTAGTCTTATGAGTGTTCTACTCCCTGACTCTAACCATGTGGTGTTCCAATCGAAGATCAAACTTCAAGGAATGAAATGCTTCCTGAGACTCATCCACCCACTTATTGATCCTAAGTAAGTCAACCCCACTAGTATGCCTGATGTCTCAATCAATTTTTCACCCCAAAAGAAATGCTCTGAGATCTCTTTGTGTAGCACCATACACTACTGCATAAAACCATACATCATCATACTCCTATGCATACCTCTACACACCATGGCATATCCCTATACCCCACTGGGTATCACCACTTGTTGCTGACGCACCTTGTACCGCCTGGTATCTCGCATGTACCCATTTTTTTGTCATCTTGCTAGTGGACCCACCATGATGTGATCTATACCTCCTTCTTTGACCTGATAGACCTAAGTGGGATGACTCCTCACATGCTCATGGGGCTGTCATTATTGTGTTGATCCTTGGTGGCTCATGTCCCTGATACATCAATGTAATGAAATCATCCCCATATACTACTTTATCTTGTGGCATAAAAATTCCTTCCCATTTGAATACGTCTTATTAGGGCATGTTGACCATCCTACAACCCAATTCATGAATGATGTGCCAAAAGAACTCTTGAAGTCTACACACACCTACATCAAAGTAAATATCCATTAGCACTGACCACAACTCTTATGGAAGTGTGAAGTAATGTGAATGCTTGGTCACTAGGTCAATCACCCTATCAACACCACAACCATCCTTCACACCTAGTAAATGATTGAGAAGCCAACTTCGATCTCAATGCTAATTATGTTCTCTAGTATCCACTCCACTTGTGTCACTCGGACTTGGATCTCAGTTGGATGTACCCTCATCTTAATTGTATATATCCACATCCCATGGGTTTATAATAAAAAACATCTAGAAAATGCCTCTTTGCAAGTGGCAGTTCATCTAGGGACTCTTTGTGCTCCACTGTCACAGGAGGCTCCTCTATCAAATCATTAATGTCCCTAACATCCCCTTGTGTGATGTTAACCATAGAAGAATTTACACAATTCAACTCCATACAAAGTTTGTCAACCTGCAACCCTAATTCTTGAAGGGCCATCTTAGTGTTCTTTAAGGACTCTTGGGAAATCTCAAGCACATAAGTAAGCCTCTTGACTTTCTCCTCTTTCCATACTATCGCATCATGATATATGTCAGTAAGCATTTGTAGGTGATCTCTATGTGAAAGGAGTTATAGCTAGTAGACTTCATCTCTATTGATGCCTTCCTCAGAGTCCGAAAATGTGAAAGTGAAGGTTCTCCTCCTAAATTGTCATCTTCCATTTTACTTCTCAAACAATAATTTGTCACCAATACTAATGCATCATCATATTTTCTCATGGCTTCCTTAATCTTGTATGTATTCATATTCAATTGGTTTTCCAAGTTATAGGCAAAAGTAGAATTGTGACCAACATTTACCTTATCAACTAATGAGACTGAGTTTGCATCGATGTCCACTTATGCGCTATCATATTTTCACACCTCTTGGGAATCATCATCAACTATTTTGGCCTCATGATTTTCTTTGTACTCATCATCTAACTCAACAATATCACTAAGTTATGATGAGAATTCTATAGCAATTTTTTATTCCCTTTCATCCCAAACTCTCCTTCCAACCTATTGGGTTGAATCTATGATAGCTTCATTTTCAACTAGTGTGACTTTTCTCAATTCATCCCGGAAGGTGTGTTTATGGATTTCATCATCAATCCTTGCTTCCTAGTCCTTGACTACATTTTCATCTCTATGTTTTCTACCCTTTTGTTTCTATTTACTACCTATGATAACACCCATGCTTCCATGTGATTTGTCACTTTTGCAAAGGTTTTGTTATAGTTTTAAAATTTTAGGGCAAACAATTCTTCTTGACTTTGGAAGATTTTTTCCCTTATTATAATCTTCCTTTTGAGCCCAACAAGCATGAGTTTTAAAATTTTTGGGCCAACAATTCGTCTTGACTTTGGAAGAATTTTTCCCTTATTATAAAATTCCTTTTGAACCCAACAAGTATCCAAGAACATGCTCTGTATTTTTAACAACAACACACAATTGAGCTAAGATTAAGGCTATGATTCCATTGTAAGATCCCATTTAGAATTTTATTATTTTTATAAAGGATATTTATGAGTTATTTATTCTGTTTTCAAGTGATAACTTTCATTAAATAGTTTTTTTATACTCTATTATAGATGACCATTTACAATTTTAAATTTAATAAAGTAAGAACATTAGACAACATGCAACAAAATATCACTTTCCAGGGGTCTAGATTGATTGATTTAACTTTTAGAAATTCACTAATAGTTGATACATAGTGTTGTAAACCAACTACAATAATTTTTTTTTTTATTTCTCTTGTACTTGGTATACAATACACAAATAGTGAGGGAACACATGAACCTCATAATTTACCATAAATAGACAGCCTTTAAATATCATTCAAAGATGAAGTTTGAACCAGATTCTTGGACCCAAAACTATCTGCCTTAATGAAATGATAATGTTTCCATTGACTATGGAAAAAAGGACCACACAAACTTAAAGAAGTATCTCATTTTCTACCCAACTAATTCTTATCTCAATAAACCTTCCATTCAACTAAAAAATGACTCACAACCTGCCCAGAATGTTTGGTAATATCTAGCAAGGGATACATTGCAACACCATTGGTATAATTTAATAAATTGAACCCTTGTTTGTTGAATATGAACAACACTACACCTAGCAGTATGGTGGCTTTAATACAAAGGAATAAATTGACCCTTTAACAAATGTTTGACCTAGATTCAAGTATTTCAACCAACATAAGAGTGTGGGGCATTCAAATATATTTTCTCTTAACAAAATTCTCCCATAATATCATCTCTTTCAAAGTTTGGACCAAGGAATTCGTGCTACCTTCTCTCCTCAAAACTCGAGCTCCATAGTAGTGAGAAGTCTTTATTTTTGGACAGAGGAACTCGTTCTTCCTTAAATCTGGTGTTTGCATTCTTTCATGGTTTCTCTTACAATATGAAAATATTCCAAATTGGTCCATAGTTATCACCTATAAGAGAGATTTATGGAAAACCCAATATCACTGAATAAAATCAACTGATAACACCTCAATAACTCAATATTCACTTAAATTATTTTACTCCATTGAATCTCAGTGGTGAAATCTAAGTGATTTCACTCTCAAATCTAAACTAGGGTGTCTAGTTTTAACAATGAAGTCAGTTATGGAAGCTAGTGTTCCAAAGCCCTAAACTTCTCCTTCAACTCTTTGTAAGAGATCTTTCACCGAACTCTCAAATGCATGAATGAGCAAGAGATCCCCTCATTTCCCTTTTTTATAACTCACTTACGTTTTTCCTCCAATAAATATTTAAAAGCACTTTTCCTTTCTTTATTTAATAAAGTGACTGTTATAAACTACCTAAGTCACTTTTAATGTTGGAAAATTCTTAATTCGCATTTGTGGTCACACTAGCCACCAAAAACCCATTTTTATCATCCCACCCTGTAGGTATTTTCATCTCTAGTCCAATGAGCTATTACGCTAAGTTGTTTCTCTAGGTAATCAGCCAAAAACAACACCTTAAGTATAATTAATTAAAATATTCCTATTAATAATAGTGTTTTATGGAAATCATTGGAATATGATGGAACCAAGAGAAAACCATGTGGAATTGATCTCGATGACGAAATATGGTAAGTGATCCTAGTTGAACCCATTAAATTCCTCTAAAACCCTTTGGGCCCACCAATGGAGTAATTCCACTTCTGTTAAGGATTAGACTATTATCATTGATCTTCCCACCTTTATCCTTGAGAACTAAGTGGTAGAACACCGGCATCCAAATAACTTGGTTGAGATACCACTTACCATGAGAGATAAGGATGAGACACATCCCAAGTCACTTGGGGGAGATACCACTTACCACAAATGTTAAGGATCAGACACATCCCAAATCTCCTCACCCATTGGTTAGATGGGTGGAAATCCCAGCAAGCCCATATTATGGGTATGATGTATATTGGGGTATACTCAATAGTAGGGGAGGTACCACTTATCATTCCTAGTAAGGATTAGAAATATCCTACTTTGACAATAGGGGAGATACCACTTACCATTTATGGTAAGGATTAGACACATCCTATTATCTATGGATCACAAGGAGCACCCTCAACCCTAGAAGATCCCCAACTCCATTAACCCCACCTAATTAATGGAAGTCAAAATACAAGGGGGTAGAATATAGATTAGTGTTCTCAATCAGTTGTTACCCTTTCTCAGAAGGGTCATATCCACCAGTCCAAGCAACTCTCTGAAGACCAAGAACTTCTGTTTCGGCAAAGCCTTGGTAAGAATGTCAACTTTTTCATCATCAGTTGAAATGTGTTGGATCCTTACTTCTCCTCTCTACAACATATCCTAAATATAGTGATATCTAATCTTAATGTCCTTAGACTTGTCATGGTACACGTGATTATCTGAAAGTAGGATCCTAATCATTTTGAATCTTATTGGTTCTTATAAAGTTTATTTTGTTTGTACATTTTTATTGACAGGCTCATCTTAGACCTCAAAATTCCCCTAATTATGTGAAGGCTAAAGCTCATCGATTTATCAATTGAAACTATAATCTAGTCACCCAGGTTATCATAAGACATTGACCGCAGTGAAGAAGTTTATTATTCATCAAATCTGAAGAAGGATGTAGAAAATTTTGTGGCTAGATATTTGGGTTGTCAGTAGGTAAAGGCGGAGTGTAGGCATCCAGGTGGACTACTACAAATGATTGTAATTCCATAGTGGAAATGGGAAGTCATTTCCATGGAACTTATCACAGGTTTGCTGAGGAAAGTAAGACGGTGTGATTCATCATATTTGTGGTGGACAGGTTGACAAAGGTTGTGCACTTCATTTCAATGAAGTCTACATTCTCACCTAGCAATATGGCATAGGTGTTCATCGGAGATGTGATCATATTGCATGGTGTTCCAAAGAATATTGCGTAAGAGAGGGATGGGAAGTTCACTTTCAAGTTTTGGAAGGAGTTGTATACAGGTTTGGGTACAAAGTTGTCTTTCAGTACGACATAACGTTTGTAGAGAGATGGACAAATTGAGAGGTTCAATAGGATATTGGAGGACTTGTTGAGGATGTACATGATACATCAACAACAGAAGTGTGAAGAGTATCTTCCACTCATAGAGTTCGCTTACAACAATGGGTATTAGGAATATTTGAAGATGTGCTTGTTGAAGGCATTGTATGGGCAGAGTTATATTACTTCCATCAGTTGGCGTGACCTAGTTAACCAGGTGTTGATTGGACTAGACATGTTGGCAGAAATGGAACAGGAAATGTAGGTAATCAAGAAGAATATAAAACTAGCATAAGATAGTTAGAAGATCTATGCAAAACAACATAGCTCGTTCAAGGAGTTCTAGGTTGGGGAATATGTATATTTGTGCACCAAATCGAAGAAGAGCTCCTTGTGGATTGGATCATGTGCAAGGATGGCACCATAGTTTTGTCGACCTTTCAGAATTACTAAGAGGATGAGGCTAGTAGTCTATCAACTTGCACTACCTCCAACAATAAAAGTCCATGATGTTTTCCATGTTTCATTAGTTAAGAGGTATGTTAAAGATGTTTATCATGTGATTGAATGGTTTATATTGCAAGTGGACCCAGATGGAGAATTCCAAGTAGAACCTTAGAGTATATTTCAGAGAAAGTTGGCCATGCTCTAGAACCAAGCAATTGAGTAGGTTAAAGTGCATTGTAAACAATTTAGGCCCAATGAAGCTACATGGGAGATGGCGGATCAGATATTGGTTATTTATCCTTCCTTATTCGCTAGTTGAGTGATGATTTGGTATATGTTTTGGTGTTGTTTGGTATATGTACATATGTATGTGGATGTAAATACCACCATGAGCTAAGTTATAAAGCTCCAATAAGAGGTATGGGTGTTATGCCATTATATTTGTTATGTTTTATGTTGTCATGTTGGTTTTCTTTCAGCAAGGTTATCATTGTAAATACTGCTTGAGAAATATGCTTTCTTTTTAGTGGCTTTGATGAGGTATAGGTGTGGTTGAACACTGAGGATGGTGTCCCCCAAAGGGGAGGGTTCTGTTACAACCCTGGTGAAAATTACATGTAATAAAGTTAATAAAGGAAAAAATAATAACCACACTTGATGAGACACTTATTCCAAGTTAAATGTTGGGCAAGACATCCTAGTGTAGGTGTTCATTGGTTTATTATGGCTAAGGAAATTGGTGAAGACAATGGCTAAGGCATTTGAAAGTGAAATTTGGCACTAATTGGCATTTTATTTATGGAAATAATGGTAATTAGGAGAAAAGGAAGGTGAAAGCTCACAAGTTTCCTGTGAGGAGGAAAATGAAGGAAAATGAAGGAAAATGAAGAAAATAGAAGCCTAATTGATAAAAAGGCTTCTGAGGATTAGTTGGTACCTTTTGTCAATTCACTTTTGAGCTCTCTCATTATTATCTCTCTCCCTCTCACTCTTGGACACTTAGATTTTTCTTGGAGCACTTTGGCATTAGATCAAGAAAGGCAAAAAAGGAAAGAGGAAGGAAGGAGCAAGCAAGGAAGAGAAGGATCAGGAAACTACAACAAGATTCTTTGTAGGTATCACTTTGCATGTCTATTTTCCTTGCTAGATTTCGCATGCATGGTATTGCATGTGGTTCTTTTTTATCATGGCATGGGTTTTTCTAGGTGTGATAGTGTTTTCATCCTAGCCTTTCCATTTCTACATAGCCATGGTGTGATGGGGTTCTCATGTTTTTGTTGAGTTGGATTTGGTGCTTACTAAGGTGGATCTCTGAATAATAGAACACATGGCCTAGTAACCACTATATTGGACTATGAGTTGTGGTAAAGCCAGATTTTGTGATGTCTCAGTGGGCCTAGGAATCCTCAACTGGTGAATGGTGGGATATATTGTAAAGCCTAGAAGTGGGTGATCTCCATCAGGCCTAGTAATCTTGGGATGCGATAAGTGGTAAATCCTAGAGAGTGGGTATTGGTTTAGGGACTAATGATCCAATGTGGATTGTAGTAAAGCCTAAGAGACTACGAGACAGGAAAATTCCTCACAATGCAGGTAGAGAAATCTAGTGCCTTCCATGCTTGTTTTTTCCTAGTGGTCTGGTGGAGATCATGGTAAATATTGTTATTACATGTTTATTGTTTTGGTCCACTTATTCATTGTGAATTTTGGTAAAGCCTAGTTTCTATTGATGAAGGTAAGGTGGTTTAGCCTTGGGATGCCCTGGTTGGTTCTTTTGGTTTGAGTCCCATGTTCATGCTTGGAATATGGCATGAAGGTGAATGGCTAAAGAAAGTATTTGCTTTTCCATACTATGGTCGGGTGGAACATGGTAGTCCCATCCCGGGTTGGCTATTGCATCATTAATATGAGGTTATATCTCCTTGTTAATTCATGAGTATTATAATGGTTTACATGTGGATTCTATGGTTGATGTGTGCTTGATATTTCTATTGTTATTATGTTAGTTATAAGCATGTATTATGATAGTGATCATGTATGGATCTCCTCATGTTTTCATTTATGAATGAATGGATAATGTATTTATGACCTAATAGACGATAATGTAGCTAATGATATAAGCGAACAATGCTTCTTAACAGTTTTTAGATAAGTATGAAACCCCTATGCTCAGATCCATTGTTTAAACATGTATATTACATATTTGTGACATGTTTGACAAATTTCCTATCATGGCTAGTAGGGGTCTAGTATATACCTTGTCATTGTTTCTGCAAATGCATCATTTTTATGTTGTATAAATTCATATCCAAATTTTTCATTGAGTTATGGGCAGTAACTTAGACTCTAGGCCTGGAAAAGTGGCATAAATCCTGAAGTCACAGGCATAGGTTTGAGGAGAGAAGTCCCCAAACGTATGCATACCCATGTTGTGGGAGCTTCTAGAGGCTCCTAGATGCATGCATGTCCATATCAAGGTAGCGTACATGGGTTTAATTTTATATAACTCTAGTTGGTCTTAGGGTTTGGTTACCTTAGTGGTTGGGACGACTCTTGGTAGTTCCGTTTCTTATGTGGAAGGTTTGTATGATGTGTTTCCATCGATTCTACTTCCTTAAGGTCACCTAGAAGGTTGAACCCCATCGTTTTTGCCTCTCATGGCATGCTTACCTTGGTTAGCAAATTACTTGGGTATATGTGGGAAGAGGGGTTTTTAGGGAGAAACCCATAGATTGTGAACAAATACCTTTCAGATGTGGTAAATGTCATGAATATGGCCACTTACTTAGGAAATTCACTTTGAACTAAACCAAAATTCCTTCACAAGTGGAGCATCATGAATATTACGAAGTGTTTTAAAAATCTCAACAAAAAATAAACAACTAATAAGAGAATTCATCATTACTCGACCTTCCTAACAGAGGATGATATCCCCAAGAAAATGAGGAAAAATTGGATAAACTAGTGAGAACATAAATACTCAAGAAGAAATATAGGGGATGAAGAAAAATAAAGTGGGGAGCTAAAGCAGAAGGGAAATATAGAAGACACAGTAATGGAAGAGGAGGAGAAAAAGGAACTAGACATAGAACATCAAGAGGATGCATATCTCAAAGAAAGAGATATCCAAATATTTGGTCACTATACTAGAACATCATTGCCAATTAATAAATTGATCTTATCTCAAATCTCGAAAAAGGTGGCACAAGCAAGAACCAGGTAACTCCTCAAAAACCTCATCTATATATTTAGGAGTTAAAATTCATATTGATAACGAACTTACCAAGGGGGAAGGAATATTAAGAAACAGGTAGAAATAATAATAAATAGCTTATATATTAAATGGGGGAATAACATGTATTTCATTAAATTTGGAGGTAAATAGTGGATCAAAAATTTCAAAATAACCAAAAAGCTCAATTCTAGTGATGTCCTTGTAATAAAATATTTCCAATTTTAATGAAATATGTGCTAAATGCTTAGTTAACACTGGTAGAGTGGTCTTGATGATAGAAGCCTTTTAACCTCCCCCTTCAAATCCTCACGAAAGTAATATCATGGAATATTAGGGGTCTCAATGGAAAAACCAATGAGAGACTCCTAAAAATAAAATAAACAAGAAAACCTTGACATAGTCATGATGCAAGGAACGAAATGTCTAATGGAAGAATTCAAAAAAATCTCCAATTCCATCAGAAAATATTGTCAATTAATAGAAAATGTTTCTTGTGGACCATCAAGAGGCATATCAATCCTATCAAACCATGACAATATAAAATTGTTATAGTCCTTAGCCATGCCAAAAACTTTAAAGACTCGATTTCAAACATTAGGCTCCTTCAAAGTTGTATTCATCACCAATGTGTATGGCTCAATTGTACTCATGGAAAATAAAATCATCCACCTTGAATCTTTGAAACCTAGTAAAAATTAAAGGATATAATTATTGGATAATTAAATAGGATTTCAACAAGATCAAATTCCACTAAGGAAAAAGTTGAGGAATTAGAAGATTAGATGAGGATTCCTAGTTATTCACATACTTCTTGAAACACATAAAACTAATGGACCAAGAAGCCAACAATGGTATATTCACTTGGAAAAATAAGAGAGGAGGTTCCTCCTAGGTATCATCACAGCTTGATATATTTTTTCTATCTGAAACTATCTTCTTGTGGGGTCTCAATTTTGAAGCTAAAATATTGCCTTGTCATTTTTCTAATCCTTGGCCCATAAAATTTTTCATGAACTAGAAAGGAACTCCAAGGAACAACCTTTCTACGTTGAAACTTTTTGTAAGAGGAACCTCTCTTTTAAGAGAAACATTAAAAATTAGTGTTATGAATTGAATTCCATAGAAGGCAATACCATGTACTAATTTCAACAAAAAAAAATATTAACGAGAGATGAATGGAAATGAACATAGTAGAATTCATCAACATACATGAATAGAAGTAAAAGTTGGAAAAATAAATGGAGAGAATCCAACAAGAAATCATACGAGAAGGAAAAACTGAAGCATTAGAACACAAAGAATCCATCACTAGAATTGAACTTGAAGAAAACTTGAAACAAGAGGAAATTATCTAGAAGAAAAAACTCAAGAGTACAATGATTAAAAGAGGGAGAAAAAAGAAATTTATTGCATATATAAAGGGCTCAATACTAGCAACAAAACATAATATACTCATCGTCAAGAAAACTTAAATCTAAAAATATCAGAACCATTAGGAAACTACTTTATAACTCAAGAAATATTTAATGAGCTTCTAACGGAACCAGTAAGGGATACAAGAGCTATAATAATAATAATAATAATAATAATATACCTAAAATTATCATTGATGAACATAATAATATTCTTATGAGAGAGGTCACTCTAGTAGAGGTGGAAGAAATAGTAATGGATATGCCCAAAAACAAAGCTCCAAGGCCAAATAGATTCACTACATAATTATTTTAGGAATGCCAACAGGTTATTAGAAAAGTGTTAAACACAATTGTAATGTGAAGAGACATGAATGATAAAACAGTGAATTGAATTTTACTATTAACATATATGTGCATTTATAATAGATTCTTGTGATTTTTGGATTCATCTTCAACGTCTCTTGGACTCCTTTGACTATTTATCTTCCACACCATGGCCCTTGGAGGATTAGGTGTATAAAATTCCCCCTTTAATCTGAAGGGGTATGTATGAGTTCGAGAAGAGAGACGTAATACAAAATGTGAAAAAATTTGTATGGAAGCACTAGGCTGAATGTGCTCTCTAAAATGTTGGTATGAGGGGGTGGTTTAAGGATTACCACCAACACTCAAACTCTTAGTGCATTTCCCATAACTCTTCCAAATCTGGTAAGAAAGTGAAATCTACTAGAGGAAGTGTCCCTAATGCTTTGGAAAGGGAGACCTTCAACCTGGAAAAGGGAGGTCTACAACCTGCGATGTTTTAAGAATGACCACCAACTCTGGAATGCTTAATGAAATTCCAGGAACTCTTCCAGAACTAGCAAGATGTTGAAGTATCATGCTAGAGGAAGTGTCCCCAATTCTTTGAAGGGGGAGAAGCTCAACCTAAAAAGGGAGGTCTCAACCTCGTATAGATGGTTTAAGGCTAGCCAAAAACCAAAGGCATGCTCAAGGGCATCTCTCTCTATAGATACAACTTTGAATTCGGTATGGTAGGTTGTGGCTCAGGCTCGCTTGATGTGGTATTGAAACTTTTATATGACCATCACTTACCCCCCCCCTTTAGATACAAGATGAGAAGATGGAGAAAAATGAACTTTAGAATATTCAATACTCTAGAACAAGTTTTCAAATATGAATCAAATATATTCTTGGTTGTTGAAGCCTATTACCAAGAAGCGATCCATCCAAGATGAATATTTGTTCTTCCAGGAGGCTTATTTTTTAACATTTGTTTGAAGAATGATTATTTTTATGACAGTGCTCACATGAATGAAGATCAAAACATTGATCTTTCATATGGACAACTTTGTCACAATGTTGGGATATGAAATTATGTTGTGGTTATTGTGGAAGAAGAGCGGGAATAGGTGAAGGTGAATTGTCATGAAGAAAATCAACACTTTGAAATTGAATGGGCTTGGAATATTATGGAATATGAAAGGAGGCCTCTTTATCATATCCAAGACCTACTATGTGCTTGTTGTTGACAAGTTCTTCGCAAGGTCTGATGATTGGCTTGGAAAGTTTGGACTCAATTTCCACACCTGTATTCAAATATGCTTCTAAAATGAGCACTTGATCCGAATCAACCTCTACATTGTTGACTTGATGACTTGCTAGACACTGATAGGATCTTGTTTCAAAGTTAGATAGGGGATTGTCTTGAAAAAAAACAAGTTTAGAAGGATGCCTTTTCTGATGTAACTCATCTATTTGTAATTGTGATTCAAGTTGTAAAAACTCTATCTTCTCTTGTGCATTTTGCAAACAGGTTTGAATGTTAGCAAGATAATTTTTTATTTTTTTTACTGTATCAAAAATAGTAGAATGTATCATAGTTTTAGGAACTCTAAAAATTTACCAATTCTAGTCATTTTTCAAACAAAAAACCTAATCTCATTAACTGGAGAGTTTCAGTTTCAACTAATAATGCACCTTCAAAGGAGTGACAAAGAAGCAAATGCACAATTTTGTTGTAGATACACAACAAAAGAAATATGGTAATCAACAACCAATTGTCACACTAAGAAATGATAATGATTAAAGAAATAAAATGAGAAAGTGTTGATAGATTTTCTAAGGAATGCTCTTTTATAATAAACCCAAGTTTCCTTTCTTGTTAATATCATGACCATACATCATTCAATTGATCTCTTTGTACTTAATATCACTTACCATCTTTTCTTCATAAATAGCAACATGCATATGCATTTATGGACCTTCATATCGATACGAATTTACAAGTGCTACTAGCAACTTACAAAATTTTGAAACTTGTGTCTTTATCCACGTCAAATCATTTTTTTGGGACTAAATATAGTATGATTTCCTTGCCCACAATGCTTTAGCTAAAGGTTGAATTTCCAAAAGCACTATATAATTTGCATTTCACTTCTTTATTGCATCCTGAGATAATACCATGACATGAGTATGGTGGTATGGTGGTAATGGCATGGGAGTATGAATGGTATTGACGTGACGGAAGGCAATATTCAACATATGGTATAGCGGTATTCAATGAAATGGTGTTAGGTATGGTATAGTGTTCTGGGCCAAAAGTTGTATGACGGTATTGGCATGGCACAACTGGTATGTTGTACGACTATAACATGAACTCAACGTAATACATGTGGCATGATTGTCGGGTGGTATTTCATGTCACCCAATAGGAGGCAATGAGAGACAAGGGAATACGATTGAGCGTGTTGGGTGGATATGTGGAGTCAAGACAAGGAGTGAGGCAACCTCAAACAACCATTTAACAATGTTTAAAGTGGGAGATGAGCTTGTATGTAGTACAAAAAATGTGGATACCACACCAGAGTTGAAGGTGGTACTAACATATGGTGCAACACATATAAACCTCAAGGGTGGTAATAACTATGATATGTAAGAAGTGGATGTATTAAATGTGGTATGGTGGTAGCAGTATTAACTGTGGTATTAACCATCATATGGATAGTGTATGGGAGGATGTGATAGGGCATGTAACAGTTGTTATCATTCAGAAGTTCTGCCTAGAAGTTATCAAAAGAAGGAATAATCTGAGGTAACCACAAACCAATCTTTAGACTCAGGTTCTAGCCAACCTAAGTCTAGAGAGGGCTCTCTCTTTATTGTTAGATGATCCAAAAATACAATTTTATCATAGGTTATAAAATTAGAATAAAATAATTATTAATTTAAGATATTAAATTAATAATTATTATTCTAGAATGTTTAATTATTTAATGGAGACTTTTAGAATTAGCATATTTTTGTAACTAGATATGACTCTCCAAATGTGTCATATCTTAGGCTCTATTTTAGGAGATTACTTAGCTAGTTGGTTTGAATATCATTTATTGTAAATGGACACTTTTTATTTAATAAGTGATCCATAATTAGAGGTAGTTAGGACATGGAGCTTATAAATAGCTCATTGCAAGAGTGTTTGGTTGTTCGGGTGTAAGCTCTTGCAAATCAATTATGTAACTATTTTTTTTTATTAATAAAATTATGTGTCTGAGAACACTTCTACCATTATTGTGGTATCAGAGCTATGGTAATGCTGCAGTTGATTTGAGGAGGAGATTCCAGCTCTATCAGATCCTGGAAAAACTCAACTCTGTTGAAGTGCTCAGCAATTGGTATGAAATTTGTCAAAATTTTGTTCAAAAGAGAAAATTTTTATTGATTTTAGATTTTTCAAATCTGTAAATCAATTTTTTTTTAGGCTATTGAAAACCAATTCAAATTTGTAAGTTGAATATAAGAGGGCACAGAGCTATGTTTTAAATCTCCGTTGGAATTCAATTGAAAATTGTTATGTTTCAAATAGCAATGATTTAGTTTGAACAGTGTGGAGAGCAGCAAACCACGCTGCAAATTGTTTGAGATCTGAGATCTCAGTTGCTCCGGCTGTAGCTTTGGACGCTTTGCGTATGGGCCTCCTACATATGGAACATAATTCACACTTGCAACAAGTATGCCAGCATTCCAAGCTGCATTCATAATCTGCCATTATTGTGGATCCATACAGTGGCATTACTCTATGGAATCCCGCGGAGTACTCATTGAAAGAACCCAGATTCTTTTAGCTGGGAAATGCTTGAGGTGTGTTCTTTATATGGATCATGTTTCTCCAAAAATAGAATGATGGTAAAAGGGTGACAGACAAATGTTAAGATCTGTTGGTCGTAACAGAAGTGTTGAGTAATTGCATCGTTGATTTTCGTATTCACCGTTTAGAAGGAGCTAGATAAGTCAAAAGCTTATAGATCCTCAGTAACGCTAGTCATAAGTTGCTCCATATGTATCTTTGCAGTACGTCATAATAACATAAAATCTGTTTTGCCCTCTGTTTCATCCTATGTGAGGTGAAACCGCTGGTCTGTATAGCTGAAGGTGAAACCGCTGGTCCGTATAATTGAAGGTGAAACCGCTGGTCCGTATAGCTGAAGGTGAAACCGTTGGTCCGTATAATTGAAGGTGAAACCACTGGTCTGTATAGCTGAGGTGCCACCAGAGTAACTCCTCGAGTCAGAAAGCTCTTCGGATGGGCAACGCTCCACAAACACACAATACTCAATATTGAAAAATACATTTACATTTGCGTATTCAAGATTAAACTTTTGGGTATGGTGCATCGTTTTTTATTAAAGTTCTGGGCTCTTATTAAAAGGAGTGAGTGTTGCAAAAAGTAAAAATGGAGAAATATTTGTTTAATTTTGTAATGTTATTGGAGTAATAAGGGGTTTGTAATTTTGGGCATATTGTATTTTGGAGAGATATGGAGTCTTTCAATTTATTGTTTGAGGAGTAATAAGGGGATTTGTAATTTTGGGAATTTATTGTTAGTGGAGAAATAAGGTGCAATAGAAATTTGTAATTTTGGAGCAATAAGGAGTTTTATTTGTAACTTGGAGAGATAAGGTGTGTTTGATAATTTGAAGCTATTTTTTTAATTGGGATCATCATATTTGTAACTCAAAGTAATTTTACTTTGAGGGGGGGTAAATTTTTTTTACCAGATTGTGCAAAAGCACCCTTGTAAAAATCAAATTTTGAAAGTTTCCTTGTAAATTTTGAGAAATTGACTAGAGCCAAGTGCAAAGCTCAGTCAATATTCTCCTGTTTTGACGACTATTCGAGGGTCAAGGCCAAGCCCCGATAGATCGTGTTTTTTGCGTGGTGTGTTGTGCTGACTATCTTGTCCTTTCTGTTCTGCTTCTTGGTGCGTCTCTTCAACGCCAAAATGTCTAAGTTGATTAACTTATTTTCTGATTCCGACAAACTAGAAGGCACCAAATCTTATAAAACATGGCATCGACTCATCGAGAGCACACTCATTTATAATGAATTATGGCAAGGAATATGTGATGGCGATGTTAAGTCGAATAAACCCACAAATGCAGACGCACTGGCAAAATGGGAAATCAAGAATGCTAAAGCCTTAGCTCTTATTAAATCGTCTGTGAATGACGAAATGTATGTACATATAGAGAATGCCACAGATGCATGGACTGCCTTGAAAACTTTTAAAGACCTCTTTGATACTCAGCCTGAATCAAAGAAGGTTGATCTACAATTAAAATTGTTGCAACAAAAATTAACTGAAGGCGGTGATGTTCTTGAATATCTCTCAAGACTTAAGAATATCAAGCAAGAAATTATTAATGTTGGTTTTCCTGCAATTGATGATAGCTTTATGGTCACAATTGTAATTGTTGGGATTCCTTCTTCCTATACGCATTTTTTAGAGACTTTGCAAGTAACTGGGAAATTAGAAAAACTAAAGTTTGATGAACTTTGTGAAATGTTAAGTCAACATGATAAAACTTTTGGGAAGAAGAAGAAGGTTGGTGAAGATTTTTTTCTCACAGAGGCCAGCACTAGTAAGTCATCAGTAGATAGTTCTCGAGGAAGAGGCAGAGGGAATCAGAATCAAGCAGCACAAAATCGAGGACGAAGCCAAAACAGCGGAAACAATTTTAACAGAGGAGGAAGAAATAATTTTCAAGGAAGAGGAAACAACCAAGGAAGAGGCAATTTTCAAGAACAAGGATATAATAATCAAGGTAGAGGACGATCTCAAAATCGAAGTCAAAGTAGAGGCAGAGGACAATCTTCAGTAAGAGGAAGAGACTTAAGTCAAATTGTATGTTGAAGATGTAACAAAGTTGGCCATTATGCTGAATATTGTCACACTTCACTTAATAAAATTCCCAAGTTTCAGCAGCATTCAACACAATTTGCAAATGACCAAGATGAAGATAGTTCAGAATATGTTTTTACTTCCTCACCAGCATCACAAATTTCATCTCATCTTAGAAGTGACTATGAAGATGCCTAGATCTTGGATTCCGGGGCAACTCAGCACATGACTTGTCGACGTGATTTTTTCTAGAATTTTCAAGAATGCCAACTTAATTCAATTTTTCTTGCTGGTGATACAAAACATACTCCTTATGGAAAAGTAGTAAAAAAATTTCTCCCTGACATTGGAGAAAAAATGATTTCCAATGTATGGTATGTACCCAGTTTCAAGAAAAATTTGCTCTCCTTAGTCACGATTCGACAAGCGGGACATCAGGTGATTATGGAAGATGGTTTAGTGAAGATTAATTCAATGAAACAGAACTTGAAAATAATCATGACAGGTTATGAAGATGGAAAACTATTACGGATGAAAGGGACAGTTATTCCAAGGCATTTTGATTTTGCAGGGGCAGTGACTACAAGTATTTCACCTATCAGACTATGGCATGTAAGATATGGACATTTGAATTTTGAGAGTCTTTCTCAATTGCAGAAACAAGGAATGGTTAAAGGACTTCCCACATTCAAAAGGGAAAATGCAAAATGTGAAGCTTGCATTTATGGCAAACAAAATCGAGAAAGTTTTCCAACAAGTTCATGGCGTGAAAACAGGCGGCTACAACTAGTTCACAGTGATGTTTGTGGTCCACTACAAACTTCATTTGGTGGTTGAAAATATTTCTTACTATTAATTGATGATTTCAGCAGAATGACTTGGGTTTACTTTTTGAAGAACAAGTCAGAAGCATTTGATAAGTTTAAAATTTTTCGCCAACTTGTTGAAAATGAAGTCAAAGAAAAGATAGGTACTCTCAGGATGGATAATGGGGGAGAATTCACTTCAAATGAATTCAAAACTTATTGCAGTGACAATGGCATAAGACGACATCTCACTAATGTTTACACTCCATTGCAAAATGGAGTAGTCAAAAGAATGAATCGCACTTTGTTAGGAATGGCGAGATCCATGTTAACCTTCAAGAGGTTAAGTCCAACATATTGGGCGGAAGCAATACATACCACTGTCTACTTAAGAAACAGATCTCCAACTGCTTCTTTAGATAGAATCACACCTTATGAAGCTTGGTTTGGTTTCAAACCTCGAGTTAAACATCTTAGAGTTTTTGGGTTAGTGTGCTATGCCTTAGTTCCGAAAGAAAAACGAACTAAGCTTGACTCGAGAAGTTTAAAATGCACAATGATTGGCTATTCTGATGAGAAGAAAGGGTATCATCTTCTGACCAACGGAAAATTCATTGTGAGCAGGGATGTCATTTTTGATGAAACAGAAAGTAAGAGTGCTGAAGAAATTGAAAATCTTCTTCACAAGTTAGAATCTAAGGGAAGTAAAAGAAATGATAAAAAGCAAAGTCAACCAACTTCACCAAATTGGTATGAACTTGATTTTCCTTCCTCTGAAGATGAGTCATCTACATCAACACCATCAACTGGGTCTTCAAGCCGTTCATCCGCATCTCCAAGCAGCAACAGTTCTTATGACAGTGATTCTCCACATTCCTCACTTGAACGACGCACATCAGTTTATATTAATCCTCTTTACAATGATGGGGACTTTACAGAAGCACAAACAAGGGAGCACGAACTTCCAAAATGGGCAGTTCAACTTTTGAAAGATGTAAAGCCTGATGAACAGAATAAAACTGGCACCAGAAGAGCACATAGAAGTGAAGGCAATTTTGCCTTGATAGCAAATGATTTCACTGAACCTTCCACATACAAAGAGGCAGTAAAACATAAAGAGTGGCAATAGGCTATGGTTGAAGAATATCAAGCAGTAATTGTTAACAACACTTGGAAACTTGTTGATTGTCCAGCAAATGTTAAACCCATAGGATGCAAATGGGTTTACAGAATTAAGTATAATCAAAAGGGAGAACTTGACAAGTATAAAGCTTGCCTTGTCGCAAAAGGTTTTGCGTAGCAGGAAAGCATTGATTATGAAGAAAATTTTGCTCCAACAACAAAATGGAACACCATCCGCTTAACTCTTGCATTGGCCGCTCAAAAAGGATGGAAACTTCATCAAATGGATGTGAAAAGTGCTTTTCTCAATGGGGATTTACAGGACGAAGTGTATATGACTCAACCACCCGGTTTTGAAGTTGAAGGACAAGAACATAAAGTCTGCAAATTGATCAAGGCTTTATATGGATTAAAACAAGCTCCCCGAGCTTGGTATGCAAAGATGGATGAATACCTAAGAAAGTTGTTTTCAACGAAGTGAATCTGATGATACTTTGTATGTGCGACAACAGGGAAAATATCTGGTAATTCTTGTTATGTATGTAGATGATTTGATCATTACTGGCAACCATGATGATCATATTGTACAGGTGAAAAAGGAGTTACAAGCAGGTTTTAAGATGATAGATTTGGGATTACTTCACTACTATCTTGGAGTTGAAGTCTTCCAACATCCACATCATATTTTCATTTCTTAGAGTAAGTATGCCGCAGAGGTTCTTCAGCGTTTTGGCATGCAGGATTGCAAGCCCGTTCTTACCCCCATTGAGCAAAACTTGAAACTTTCAAAATTTGAAGGGGGGCAAGGTGGATAGTACAACTTATAGACAGTTGATTGGCAGCTTGATTTATTTGACAAATACTCATCCTGATCTATCTTATGTAGTTAGTATTCTTTCATGTTTTATGCAGGAACCACGAGACATCCACTGGAATGCAGCCAAAAGAGTTCTTCGATATATCCAAGGAACAAAAGATTTTAGTCTTCTTTACACAAAAACTAAAAATTTTGTACTTGGTGGATATTCTGACACCGAATTTGCTGGGAGTATTGATGATCGAGCATCAACATCAGGTTATTTAATGAATATGGGGTCAGCAACAGTATCTTGGATTTGTAAGAAACAAGCTACAGTGGCCACTTCTTCAGCAGAAGCAGAGTACATTTCAGCATGGGAAGCAGCATGTGAAATTGTTTGGTTGCGCCGAATTTTGCAGGATTTAGGAATTTCTCAGGCATAAGCTACATCATTATTCATCGATAGCCAGTCAGCCATCAAACTTGCCAAGAATCCAGTTTTTCATTCAAAGACAAAACATGTGGACACCAAGTATCATCATATCAGATCTCTCATTGCCAAAGATTTCCTCAAGCCAGTTTATTGTCCTTCCGAAGATCAGATCTCCGACATTTTCACGAAACCACTTGGCAGAATAAAATTTACTAAGTTCAGAGATGAACTTAGTATCTGTTGTAATGTATCTTTGGATCATAGGGGGGAATGTTAGATGATCCAAAAATACAATTTTATCATAGGTTATAAATTAGAATAAAATTAGAATAAAATAAATTATTAATTTAAGAATTAAAAAATAATTATAATACTAGAATGTTTAATTATTTAATGGAGACTTTTAGAATTAGCATTTTTGTTGTAACTAGATATGACTCTCCAAATGTGTCGTATCTTAGGCTCTATTTTAGGAGATTAGTTAGCTAGTTGGTTTGAATATCATTTATTGTAAATGGACATTTGTTATTTAATAAGTGATCCATAATTAGAGGTAGTTAGGACATGGAGCTTATAAATAGTTATTGCAAGATTGTTTGGTTGTTCGGGTGTAAGCTCTTGCAAATCAATTATGTAACTATTTTTTTTTATTAATAAAATTATGTGTCTGAGGACACTTCTGCCATTATTTATAATTTAACTTTGTTTGGGTGAGGATTTTAGGCTAGTTCTTAGTGTTCATAAGGTTTTGATTTTGGTTGGGTGGTGGAATTCCAGGAACATATGGATAGAGCCAGTTTCTTCAAGCCATTGGGCTATGGAGTCAATAAAAGGATAGCATAACTAGATCATATCATTAAAGGTAATGTTCACAAGGTAGGCTAGCAAAGAAAAAGGAAAATCTTCAAGGGCTGATGGATGGAATGATTCTAAGCAGGGTGAAGGGCACTTAAGAATCCTCGGACTAGGATCAGAATGAGGAATAGAGGGTGATCATAAACAAAGGGAGATTAAGAATTCTTTGCTACATAGACCAAAAAGGAAAACTACGGAAGCTAAGGAGTAGCTAAGAATTCCCTAGCTAAGATAGTTTAGCAAAAAACATTAAGAATGTAAATAGTCAAGACAAAGTGCATTTAAGCTAGTTCTGAAATATCATTCCCATTTTAACATTCAGATTTCATAGCAACACATATGATTATTAAGAAACATAAGGAAAAAAATAATACACATGAGAGAATACTTATTTGATTTTCTCTTTACAGAAGAACCCTGAAAAATGTCTGAGCTTTATTCCATGATCCAACAAGCCAATCCAATTTTTTGATACAATAAGACTTTGATTTGAGATAAAAGTATATAGAAATGTCTTTGAATCCACCCCAAATACTTCGAAATGTGAAATATCAATACAAAAAGTAATTACAAAATATCTCATAACAGTTTGAGATTTAATTTAGGAAATAAAAATATCTTCAAGCATGAAGATAGAGATAGATAGAAAATGCATCATGTTATACCTTTTATTGTGGTAGTGTTGGCTGTTGCAGTTGACTTTGAGCTATCTAGTATTTTTACGCTAGAATCATCTTTATCTTTAATCTTTCACTAATACAGTGGCCACAACCTCCAAACAAGGCCCCTCTGCACGACAACTATAGATGGACAAGGTCATGGAGGAGTACGAGGACATCTTCACCTCCCCCGTAGGGGTTCCTCTGCACTGTTAGGTCAAGCACTCCATTGATCTGACGCCAGGTTCACCGCTACCCAATGGACCAATTTATTGGCGCTCCGTTCTGGAGAATGATGAAATCAAGAGGCAGATTCAGGAGCTGCTGCAGAAAGGCCACATTCGTCCAAGTTCATCACCTTGTGGGAGCCCAATTGTGTTGGTACAAAAGAAGGATGGGACTTGGAGACTCTGTATTGACTATCAGGTGCTGAACAAGATCACTGTCCGTAATAGGTACCCGATCCCACGGATTGATGACCTCCTGGACCGACTAAAGGGGGAAAAATATTTCAACAAGATTGATGTGAAGTTAGGATATCACCAGGTACCGATCGAACCCTTTGATGTGTGGAAGACTGCCTTCAAAGCCAAGGAGGGCCTTTTCGAATGGTTGGTTATGCCTTTCGGGTTGACGAATGCTCCTGCAGCCTTCATGAGGCTAATGGATGACATCTTGCAGCCATTCATCAACTCATTTGTAGTGGTATACTTGGATGACATTTTGATCTTCAGCCAGAATCGAGAAGAGCACCTCCACCACATCCGACAGGTTCTGCAAACACTGCGGCAACACAAGCTCTGTGCCAATTTGGAGAAATACACTTTTGGCATGACCTAGGTTCAGTATCTGGGATACATTATTAATGAACAGGGGGTGCATGTGGATCCAGCCAAGATCCAAGTCATTCGGGTTTGGCCATCTCCAACCACTCTGACAGACCTCCGCAGCCTTCTAGGTCTTGCCAACTTCTACCGCAGGTTCATGTTGGGGTTTTCTCATATCACTTGGCTTTTGAGTCAAGTCACCAAGGGAGGACCGAAGGCAAAATTCTTTTGGTCTGAATCTCAACAGAAGGCATCCATAGAGTTGAAAGATCACCTCTGCACGGCACCAGTGCTAGCATTACCAGATTTACAACAACCATTTGAGGTCGAGACAGATGCCTCTGACTATGCTATTGGGGCAGTCCTTACTCAACACATGCATCCAATGGCATATCACAGTGAAACACTTTCAGACACAGTCCAGAAGTATCCCACTTATGATAAAGAGATGTATTCCATTGTGCAAGCCTACCGACAATGGAAGCATTACATTTCGGGGAAGGAAATGGTCATCCACACAGACCACCGACCCTGCAGTTCATACAAATCCAAGGGAAATTGCAGAATGATCAACAACAGAAGTGGTCCACATACCTGCAACAGTTTTATTTGAATATCAAGTATATGAAGGGTAGCACTAATAATTTTGCAGATTGCCTCAGTCGACCACCAATCATGGCGTTAACCACCGTGCTCAACTCTTGTGGGCACGAGACATCTGATTGGCCACTGCTCTGCAAAAGCAACCTGGAATTCGGCCACACATACCAGAACCTCTTGGAGGGTCAGTATGTTCTAGATTTTCACCTCCAGGATGGCCTGTTATGCCACTTGGGTCACCATTGTGTTCCTTCAAGTGTGCGTGCCAATATGATTTGGGAATCACACTACAGTCGGGCTGTTGGGAATTTTGGGGTCGAAAAAATGGTGGCAGTACTGTAGAAGTATTTCTATTGGCTAAATCTTCGATAGGATGTTGGAAGTACATCAGGTCATGCACTACCTGCGCCATTTCCAAACCGACCATCAAGAAGCAAGGCCTCTATACCCCGTTGCCTACCCCTAATCAGCCTTGCGAATCCATCTCCATGGATTACATGTCAGGCCTTCCTTCCACTAAGCATGGAAATGACTATGCTTTTGTGGTCGTCGACAGGTTCTCAAAGATGGCCATTATCGGAGCCTGGAAGAAGAATATCACAATAGAAGCCACTGCTAAACTCTTCTTTGAATGAGTGTGGGTACACTTTGGGATCCCACAGTCTATCATCTCGGATCAGGACAGCAGGTTCCTCAGTACATTTTGGTCGAGTCTTTGGTCGATGCTGGACACCAAACTCACTAAGTCCGCAGCCTTCCATATTCAAACTGATGGCCAGACAGAGGTTGTCAAGAGGATGATCGTACACATTCTGCGCATGTACAACTCAAAGTATTCACGCACATGGGATGAGAGCCTCCCCTATGTTCAGCACAACTACAACCTGGCTCTCCACAGCTTGACTGGCCACAGCCCTTTTGAGGTGGGCTTGGGATTCCAGCCACTATATCCCATCGATGTGGCCATGCCATTTGCAGCTACTCATGTAGATTCTGCTCATGTCCAGTCCGAAATAGATAAGGTGAATAGCTTCATTGAGCACATCCAACATATTTTCCAGTAGGTCCATGACATTATGGAGAAATCAAATGCTAAGTACAAGAAATGAGATGATCAACATCGGGTGCCACACAAGTTTCAGGTGGGTGACAAAGTCTGGTTGCATTTGCAAAAGGAACGCCTTACTGGAGCCTATCGAAAACTCAGACCACTCTGATATGGCCCTTAAACCATTACCAAGGTTGTGGGAGACAACACATTTGAGCTCAGAATTGCCCCATTCCTTGGCCTGCACTCGGTGTTCAATGTCAACCGCCTTCGGCCATACTTTCCGCCATTACTAGACATGTCCGACATTGCAGAACAACTCACACCCACAGAGTTAAATCCAGCTTGCATGGAACAAGCTACAACTGATCGAATCATGGACACATAGATCAAGCACACTGGCCAGCAGAATATCCAACTGTATCGAGTTGTCAAAGCAGGATAACTCCTTCACCCTGGACCAAGTGTAGCAAAAGTTCCCTCATTTCATGGAGGAAGTCAACACAATGGGGCCATTGCTTCCTAAGGGGGGAGGAATGATCCAGGTGGATATTGGTGGCCACTCGCTAATTCCACTTGGATCCCCTCTAGTGCTTCTTTCAATTTTTTCAGTTTCCTTAATTATAGCACAATTTACTATTTTTAGTCGTTTTTCGGGTCCTAAACTTCCTGAGTCATTTTGAGGCCCTTATGTGTTGGTACAGAAGAAAGATGGGACTTGGAGACTCTATATTGACTATCAGGCACTGAACAAGATCACTGTCCGTAATAAGTACCCGATCCCTTGGATTGATGACCTCCTGGACCAACTAAAGGGGGCAAAATATTTCAGCAAGATTGATGTGAAGTCAGGATATCACCAGGTACTGATCGAACCCTCTGATGTGTGGAAGACTGCCTTCAAAGCCAAGGAGGGCCTTTTCGAATGGTTGGTTATGCCTTTCGGGTTGACGAATGCTCCTGTAGCCTTCATGAGGCTAATGGATTACATCTTGCGGCCATTCACCAACTCATTTGTAGTGGCATACTTGGATGAGATTTTGATCTTCAGCCAGAGTCAGGAAGAGCACCTCCACCACATCCGACAAGTTCTTCAAACACTGCGGCAACAGAAGCTATGTGCCAGTTAGGAGAAATGCACTTTTGGCATGACCCAGGTTCAGTATATAGGATACATTATTGATGAACAGGGAGTGCATGTGGATCCAGCGAAGATCCAAGTCATTCGAGATTGGCCATTTCCAACCACTTTGACAGAGTTCCACAACTTTCTAGGTCTTTCCAACTTCTACCGCAGGTTCGTGTTGGGGTTTTCTCATATCACTTGGCCTTTGAGTCAACTCACCAAGGGAGGAGCGAAGGCAAAATTCTTTTGGTCTGAATCTCAACAGAAGGCATTCATAAAGTTGAAAGATCACCTCTGCACAGCACCAGTGCTCGCGTTACCAGATTTACAACAACCATTTGAGGTCGAGACAGATGCCTTTGACTATGCTATTGGGGCAATTCTTACTCAACACGGGCATCCAGTGGTATATCACATTGAAACACTTTCAGACACAGCCTGGAAGTACCCCACTTATGATAAAGAGATGTATTCCATTGTGCAGGCCTATTGACAATGGAAGCATTACATTTTGGGGAACAAAACAGTCATCCACATAGACCACCGACCCCTGTAGTTCATATAGACCCAAGGGAAATTATAGAATGATCGCCAACATAAGTGGTCCACATACCTGCAACAGTTCCATTTGAATATCAAGTATAAGAAGGGTAGCACCAATAATGTTGCAGATTGCCTCAGTCGACCACCGATCATGGTGTTAACCACCGTGCTCAACTCTTGTGGGCACGAGACTTCTGATTGGCCACTGCTCTACAAAAGCGACCCAGAATTCGGCCACACATACCAGAACCTCTTAGAGGGTCAGCATGTTGCAGATTTTCACCTCCAAGATGGCCTGTTATGCCACCTAGGTCACCTTTGTGTTCCTTCAAGCGAGCGTTCCAAGATGATTTTGGAAGCACACAACAGTCGGGTTGTTGGGAATTTTTGGGTCGAAAAAATGGTGGCAGTACTGCAGAAGTATTTCTATTGGCCGAATCTTGGACAAGATGTCAGGAAGTACATCAAGTCATGCACTGCCTGCGCCATTGCCAAACCAACCATCAAGAAGGAAGGCCTCTATACCACGCTGCCTACCCCTAATCAGCCTTACGAATCCATCTCCATGGATTACATGTTAGGCCTTCCTTCCACTAAGCATGGAAATGACTTTGTTCTTGTGGTCGTCGATAGGTTCTCAAAGATAGCCATTATGGTAGCCTGCAAGAAGAATATCACAATAGAAGCCACTACTAAACTCTTCTTTGAACGAGTGTGGGTACACTTTGGGATCCCACAGTCTATCATCTCAGATCGGGACAGCAGGTTCCTCGGTACATTTCGGTCCAGTCTCCGGTCGATGCTGGACACCAAACTCACTAAGTCCACAGCCTTCCATCCTCAAACTGATGGCCAGACAGAGGTTGTCAACAGGATGGTCGTACAGATTCTGTGCATGTACAACTCAAACCATCCACGCAGATGGGACAAGAGCCTCCCCTATTTCACTTCTTTATTGGATCCTGAGATAATACCATGACATGAGTATGGTGGTATGGTGACAATGGTATGGGAGTATGAATGGTATCGACATGATATAAGGCAATATTCAACATATGGTATAGCGGTATTCAATGAAATGGTGTTAGGTATGGTATAGTGTTGTGGGCCAAAAGTTGTATGACGGTATTGGCATGGCACAACTGGTATGTTGTACGACTATAATATGCACTCAACGTAATACATGTGGCATGATTGTCGGGTGATATGTCATGTCATCCAATAGGAGGGAATGAGAGACAAGGGAATACCATTGAACATGTTGGGTGGATATGTGGAGTCAAGACAAGGAGTCAGGCAACCTCAAACAACCATTTAACAATGTTTAAAGTGGGAGATGAGCTTGTATGTAGCACAGAAAATGTGGATACCACACCAGAGTTGAAGGTGGTACTAACATATGGAGCAACACATATAAACCTCAAGGGTGGTAATAACTATGATATGTAAGTAGTGGATGTATTAAATGTAGTATGATGGCAACGGTATTAACTGTGGTATTAACCATCATATGGATAGTGTATGGGAGGATGTGATAGGGCATGTAACAGTTGTTATCATTCAGAAGTTCTCCCTAGAAGTTATCAAAAGAAGGAATAATCTGAGGTAACCACAAATTAATCTTTAGACTCAGGTTCTAGCCAACCTAAGTCTAGAGAGGGCTCTCTCTTTATAATTTAACATTGTTTGGATGAGGATTTTAGGCTAGTTCTTAGTGTTCATAACATTTTGATTTTGGTTGGGTGGTGGAATTCTAGGAACAGATGGATAGAGCTACTTTCTTCAAGCCATTGGGCTATGGAGTCAATAAAAGGATAACATAACTAGATCATATCATTAAAGGGAATGTTCACAAGGTAGGCTAGCAAAGCAAAAGGAAAATCTTCAAGGGCTGATGGATGGAATGATTCTAAGCAGGGTGAAGGGCACTTAAGAATCCTTGGACAAGGATCAGAATGAGGAACAGAGGGTGATCATAAACAAAGGGCAATTAAGAATCCTTCGCTACATAGAACAAAAAGGAAAACAACGGAAGCTAAGGAGCAACTAAGAATTCCCTAGCTAAGATAGTTTAGCAAAAACCATTAAGAATGTAAATAGTCAAGACAAAGTGCATTTAAGCTAGTTCTGAAATATCATTCCCATTTTAACATTCAAATTTCATAGGAACACATATGATTATTAAGAAACATAAGGAAAAAAATAATACACATGAGAGAATACTTATTTGATTTTCGCTTTACACAAGAATCTTGAAAAATGTCTGAGCTTTATTCCATGATCCAACAAGCCAATCTAGTTTTTTGATACAATAAGACTTTGATTTGAGAGAAAAGTATATAGAAATGTCTTTGAATCCACCCCAAATACTTCGAAATGTGAAGTATCAATACAAAAAGTAATTACAAAATATATCATAACAGTTTGAGATTTAATTTAGGAAATAGAATTATCTTCAAGCATGAAGATAGAGATAGATGGAAAATGCATCATGCTATACCTTTTGTTGTGGTAGTGTTGGCTGTTGCAGTTGAGTTTGAGCCCTTTGAGCTGGCTAATATTTGTATGGTATAATCATCTTTATCTTTAATATTTCGCTAATACGATGGCCACAACCTCCAGACAGGGCCCCTCTACACGAAAACTATAGATGGACAAGGTCGTGGAGGAGTATGAGGACATCTTCACCTCCCCTGTAGGGGTTCCTCTGCACTGTCAGGTCAAGCACTCCATCGATTTGACCCCAGGTGCGCCTCTACCCAATGGACCAATTTATCGGTGCTCCGTTCTGGAGAACGATGAAATGAAGAGGCAAATTTAGGAGCTGCTACAGAAAGGCCACATTCATTTGAGTTCATCGCCTTGCGGGAGTCCAATTTTGTTGGTACAGAAGAAGGATGGGACTTGGAGACTCTGTATTGACTATTGGGCACTGAACAAGATCATTGTCCATAATAGGTACCTGATCCCATGGATTGATGAACTCCTGGACCAACTAAAGTGGGAAAAATATTTTAGCAATATTGATCTGAAGTCAGGATATCACTAGGTACCGATCAAACACTCTGATGTGTGGAAGACTGCCTTCAAAGCCAAGGAGGGCCCTTACGAATGGTTGGTTATGCCTTTTGGGTTGACGAATGCTCCTGTAACCTTCATGGGGCTAATGGATGACATCTTGCGGCCATTCACCAACTCATTTGTAGTGGTATACTTGGATTACATTCTGATCTTCATTGATATACTAGCTTGGCCCAAAAACTAGGGTCCTTGGTAAAAAAGCTTATGTTTGGCCTTTGAGTCAAATCACCAAGGGAGGAGAGAAGGAAAATTTCTTTTGGTCTGAATCTCAACAGAAGGCATTCATAGAGTTGAAATATCGCATCTGTATGACAGCAGTGCTCACGTTACCAGAATTACAACAACCATTTGAGGTCGAGACAGATGCCTCTTACTATGCTATTGGGGTAGTCCTTATTCAACAGGGGCATCCAATGGCATATTACAGTGAAACACTTTCAGACACAGTCTGGAAGTATGCCATTGTGCAGGCCTGCCGAAAATGGAAGCATTACATTTTGGGGAAGGAAACGATCATCCACACAGACCACCGACCACTATAGTTCATATAGACCCAAGGGAAATTACAAAATGATCGCCCGCAGAAGTGGTCCACATAGCTGCAACAGTTCCATTTTAATATCAAGTAGAAGAAGGGTAGCACTAATAATGTTGCAGATTGCCTCAGTCGACCACCGATCATGGCATTAACCATCGTGCTCAACTCTTGTGGGCACGAGACTTCTGATTGGCCACTGCTCTACAAAAGTCACCCGGGATGTGGCCACACATAGCAGAACCTCTTAGAGGGTCAGCATGTTGCAGATTTTCACCTCTAGCATGGCCTGTTATGCCACCAGGGTCACCTTTTTGTTCCTTCAAGTGAGCATGCCAAGATGATTTGGGAAGCACACTACAGTCGGGTTGTTGGGAATTTTGGGGTCGAAAAAATGGTGGCAGTACTGCAGAAGTATTTCTATTGGCCAAATCTTCGACAAGATGTCAGGAAGTACATTAGGTCATGCACTGCCTGCACCATTGCCAAACCAACCATCAAGAAGCAAGGCCTCTATACCCCGCTGCCTACACCTAATCAGCCTTGGGAATTCATCTCCATGGATTACATGTTAGGCCTTCCTTCCAGTAAGCATGGAAATGACTGTGTTTTTGTGGTCATCGAGAAGTTCTCAAAGATGGCCATTATGGTGGCCTGCAAGAAGAATATCACAACAGAAGCCACTGCTAAACTCTTCTTTAAACGAGTGTGGGTACACTTTGGGATCCCACAGTCTATCATCTTAGATTGGGATAGCAGGTTCCTCGGTACATTTTGGTCCAATCTCTGGTCGATGCTAGACACCAAACTCAATAAGTCCACAACATTCCATCCTCAAACTGATGGCCAAACAAAGGTTTTCAACAGGATGATCATACACATTCTGCACATGTACAACTCAAAGCATCCACGCACATGGGATGAGAGCCTCCCCTATTTTCAGCAAAGCTACAACCAGGCTCTCCACAGCTCGACTGGATACATCCCTTTTCAGGTGGGCTTGGGATTCCAGCCACTATGTCCCATCGATGTGGCCATGCCATTTGCAGCTACTCATGTAGATTCTGCTCATGTCCAGTCCAAAACAGATAAGGAAAACAACTTCACTGAGCACATCCAACATATTCGCTAATAGGTGCATTACATTCTGGAGAAATCAAATGCTAAGTACAAGAAACGACATGATCAACATCGGGTGCCACACAAGTTTCAGGTGGGTGACAAAGTCTGGTTGCATTTACAAAAGGAACGCCTTACCGAAGCCTATCGGAAACTCAGACCACTCTGATATGGCCCTTACACCATTACCAATGCTATGGGAGACAACGCATTTGAGCTCAACATTCCCCCATTCCTTGGCCTACACCCAATCTTCAATGTCGACCGCCTTCGGCCATACTTTCTGCCATTACTAGACACGTCCGACATTGCAGAAAAAATCACACCCACAAAGTTAAATCCAGCTTGCATGGAACAAGCTAAAACTGATCGGATCATGGACACATAGATCAATCACACTCGCCAGTAGAATATCCAACTAGATCGAGTTGTCAAGGCAGGACAACTCCTTCACCAGGGCAAGTGGCTCACCGGGGACCAAGTGCAGCAGAAGTTCCCTCATCTCATGGAGGAACTCAACGCAATGGGGACCATTGCTTCCTAAGGGGGGAGGAATGATCTAGCTAGATATTGGTGGCCACCCAATAGTTCCACTTGGATCCCTTCTAGTGCTTCTTTCATTTTTTTCAATTTCCTTAATTATAGCACAGTTTACTATTTTTAGCAGTTTTTCGGGTCCTAAACTTTTAGAGTTGTTTTGAGGCCCCAAACGATGTTTTTTGGGAAATCTACCACCAACAATTTTTCTTTCTAAAAATCGTATTTTCTGTCGTAGTCCTCAGAGAGATGTTTCCAACGGGCTATCATGCGCGTCAAACGGAGATAATACGACCAATTCGCGACCCTGGGAAGTTGATGTACCAACTTACCCAAAAATGGGGCCCACAATTTGGCGTTTCATCTTCCAGGGTTAAGTTTTGGAATGTGAAGGGTTTTCCATTGTTTCTCAACAATAAATAGGCCTTCGAGCCTCATTGTAACACAGTTCAGAGGCATGTAGCCACACATCTCTTCTCAGAGATAAGCTACCATCACCCTAGCTAGTTTATTTCCATTTCTGGTTGTAAGCATATTTCAGTATTTTCCGTTAATGAAATGAAGTATTATTTCCGCTGCATCTTTGTGTATATGGTTATCTCTATAATTTTTTCTGTTCCTGTTTAATTCTAGATCATAGATGGAAAATGCATCATGCTATACATTTTATTGTGGTAGTGTTGGCTGTTGCAGTTTAGTTTGAGCCCTTTGAGCTGGCTAATATTTGTACACTAGAATCATCTTTATCTTTAATCTTTCATTAATACTCTTTGACCCTACTGATATGTCTTTAACTTGATTCATCTGGCTACCTTCACATTTACGGTGGTAACTTATAGTAAATCTGTCACTTTTTCCCACCATTCATCCTCAAGTAACTTTTCTTTTATCATTCTTTTGTATATTTCGTTTGCTTCTCTGTACTTAGAAAAATTGGTCTTGGTGACAAACAAATGTTTCACCTCATGCTCTAAAATGAACAAGTTTTCAAAAGTGTCATATAGTACTTTCCCTGTGGGCAAGGCTTTGATACCTGAAGTACTCACTTGTTCCTTAGCCAATTTCTTATGTTTGTCAGTGTAGTCCAATTAGGTCATGAGTTTACCATGGATGACCATAGGACTAGGAAGGCCTTTGTCCCTCAAAATTTAAAATTTGGCCATAAACTTGTCAATGGCCACCTGCATGCTATGGCATTTTTCTTCTAAGTTAACCATGAGGTTTCTTTTGAAAATAACCTTTTTGACTTCCATGATGGCTTTAGTCTTATCCTCTATACCAAGCTCATTTAGCTCATGTCTATTCTTGTTGTTCAGGAAGTTGATGAGTCGATTGGCATCCTTCAGCATATCACCCAATTCTTCCTTTACTTTTTGGATAGCTCCAGTAGCTACCTTTACTAGTTTTGTTTGCTCAAATATAACTTGAATTGATGGCCAAATATCATTAACAGAGTCAATTATATTGGCCCAGAGCATTTCTTTGTTCTATCCTAGTGGCTTCTTTAATGTCAAATCTTTCTCTAGGACCTTAATTTTCTCACCCATCCTTAGGGTTTTATGTGTTTCTTCTCTTTGTTGAATTTTGGCAAGCTTACATTTAGTTTCTAAGCTTGCCACTTTCTCCTTTAGCCTTTTGATCTCTGTTCCCTAGATTGACATCTCCTCTGTGGATTTTACTAGCTCTATGGTTTTCTTTGTAGATGTACCTATTGTTGTAGACTCAGTTGTGATTGGCAGTGTTGTGGCAGGTGGAGTTGTTGGTTCTATAGATGCTACCAATGTAGAAGGAACTACAGTTGTTACTGTGGGAATGACAATTGTAGAATTTGTTTTCAGATCACTTTGTTTGGACTGAATCAAAATTTCCAAATCCTTCTCTATCTCTTTCAATTGTTCATTTAGCTTTAGGACCAAGTCCATGATTCATGTCCTTTTTGTGCCTCCAGGACATCTGCTATTTGTGGGTTATGTAATGGTGGAATCTTGAGTTTCTTCTTTAAAGAAGCTATGTCATCATTCTTCTTGTTTATCAATTCTTCAGTGGCCTTTACATCTTTGGGATCGTGTCCCAACTCAATGAATAAGTCCTCTAAGGACTTGATTCTGGTATCTTTGGCCTGTGAAGAGGCCTTCTCCAATTGGAACTAGTCTGATATGTTATTCATGGAATTTTGCAATTGGTGGGCTGCGATGGCTTTCCCTGTCAAGGTGTAGTAAATCATCTCCCCTGTCTGCATGTGCAGCTCAATCTAGTCAATAGAATGAATGTTCTTTGCTAGTACTTTGAAGTCTAGCTTCTTGAAGTCTGTTGTTGTTTTTGGTTGCTGAGTAGTGGGCTTCATGAATGTCATTTGCATCTTAACCTCTTTTACATCATAGGCTGACATAAGCCTTGTCTGATTGGTAGGGGCCATCTTTAAATATTGTGCATAAGTTTGGGCTTTTAGCCTCTCATTTATGGCTTTTATGTCCTTGTACATTTCTCTGATGTCTTGGTCTCTATCAGTTGGCATCCTAAATGAGGACACTTCAACACTCTGCTACCTTTCCAACATCTGAGTGTGTGATGTAGAAAGTTCTACTGTACCCCCAGAGGGAGTGGCATGCCTGCTTCCTTCTCTTTCTATTCTGGTTGCCCCAGCTATTCTTCTGTGAATTCTTGTTCAAACACAAGATTTATCCTTTGCCTTTTGACCAGGATGGTCTCTACATATGCCTATGAGTTTGCACTACTTGAAGTTGTGGCCTCTTCCCTATTTCTTTTGAGGTTTTTATCCTCATCTAGAGGAGTTTGCAAGACTGGGGGAGTACTCATGATGGGCTCTAGTATAGCTGTTTAAGTTAGCTCCTCTGATAGCTCTGGTTGTTCTGACTCTTCTTGTACCTGGGATTGTTCTTCTACATGTGATTCACTTTATGTCTGCGATTCTCCTTGGGTTTGAGATTCTCCTAGAACCTGTAGGTAATAACCCTCATCAACCTATTTCTCTAGATCAATTAGAATATTCTCAACAACAACTTCAGTTCTATTCCTATCCACTAAAGTATTCTCCACCCATTCCAATTGATTTGCATATTTTTCTATCTCAGGGATTCGGTGGTGAATGTAGCGAGCCATCTTGTTTTTCTATCTTCTATTGAAAATGAAGTCCAAGGGATCATATCTACACATGAAGCTCTGCTTTAAGTTAAGCCTCTCAAGGATTTTCTCTACTTCCTTTCCAGCTTCTCGGTTATTACACACAAAGGGGCCTAGTTGATCTTTGATTTTGAGTTGGGCCTTCTTTTTGGCTTTGACAAAATGTACCTCATTTGAATTGATTATCTGGATGTAGTACTCCAGAGAAAATAAACTCATTGGGAGGTATCTGGGTAGTTTATATGGGGCCATCTCACAACCATAAATCCTAATTTCAGTGTGATTTTGGTATGAGTACCAATCTCCCACTTTGTGTTGTTTTGAAAGCTGCAAGATCCTCCTGATATCTGAATTGATTTTTGGAGGAGGGCTTGCTAGTAGCATTGTCACAATGGGATGTACAAATATGTCTATGAAGTATATATATGGATATGTGGAGTCATGCTTATGGATAAAAGGAGGCCAAAAAATCACTAACCTAGGATGACCTTTTGTATCAAGCTTTTGGAGAGTAAAGGGGAACTTGTCAGCTTGGTAATATAAAAAGAGGTGATACAAGACAAAGGAATACTTAAAAACTCTCTCATTACTCATCCTTAGAAATTGGTCATGCATCCTATTAGCTATAAACTTGGCATAATCATAAATGACAATAGGAGGCTCTCCTGGAGTAAATATGGACATGGAAGCCAAGATGATTTCATCTATATACTCACTAGTGGTGTAACCTAAGACACTAGAAATCATTGCTACAATGTCCTAACCAAATGCGGAAAATATGGTGGCCACATATGGAGGACAATATTTTGGGATATGCTTTTCGTCCCTGATGAAATTTTGGAACATCTCAGCAACTTTTACAGTGGTAAGCTTGGGGAATTGGTCTAATATATATCCAATTGAAATAGGGGTTAGATTTTGCACTGGTTGAAGTTGCAATATTTCATTTATTGATGCAGCAGTGATGGTGAAAAGTACAGTTTGGTTCGGGGACAACACTGCTCTTTGGTTGAGGATATAGTTTGCATGGTAGTAATGGACAATTTCTGGGAAAACATGAACTTCAGGGAATTAGTACTTGGGTAAATTGGACTCCCAAAGACCAATTTTATCAGCGTGGTCCAGGTATTGATCTCTATATCGACAGTATAGTTTAACAGGGGATTCAAGGACAGAGGTGTCGTTGATTTACAAATCATTATTAGTAAGGGGAAGGTGATCCAGGTCCAAGTCCAGGTGAGGAGTGGAAATTGGTCTGACATCCATGGCAATTGGGGCATCCATTCTCAGTTCTTGTGGATTTGAGAATGGGGGAGGTAAATTGTAAGTCTTTTAGGGAAAAATTGGTTCAATTCCAGGTGGGTTTTAAGTTGTCAGAGTTTCCCTTTAATTTCAATTAACAAAACTTAATGACTGGTTCAGAAATTGATAGGATTTTTATGGATTCTGGCTTAAATACCTAGAATTTGAAGAAAAATATGTCTGAACTAGGTAATTGGCAACTGTGAATGGTTGAAAAGGCTACGAGCAGGCTGTAAGGTGATTCGGGAGCTTTGTAGCATCTTCAGGGTGCAATTGTACATGGGTTGGAAGCTTGGACGTTCACAGGTGCGTGCATGGAAGTTCACAGTTAAAAAAAATGACAAAAACAATAATTTGGGGCTTTTTTGGCTTTATGCACGAAAGTCAATTTGGTAGGTACGAGTGTACAGTGGTCATTTGTTGTGTAGTAGGGTGAAAAGTGGTTTTTTTGGTCTGTAGCAAGCTAGCAGTAAGTGGTTTTCTTTGCACAGTTTTTGGACGCTAGGCGGTATTGGGGGGAGTTTGCCCAATTCCATTCATTAACCACCACGCTGCCTTGGGGGCCTAGTGGAAAAAAACCCTTTTTAGGTGGGTAACGTTCGGATTTTGGGCCCTTTCAAAATCAACATGAGTTGTCAGATGGGGAGGGGAGAGATCGTCTAGTAGTCAGGAAATGGAGTTGCACGAAAGGTAATGAGGGGGTTGGGGGGGGCGGGGGGCGGGGCGGGGTGGCGGTGGGAAATTAAGCATGGCTGTTTGGTTTAATGCAAGATTAAGGTATCGGGTGGGATTTAATTTGGTTTTTTAACTAACTTAATCGAGGATCGATTAGTTAGTGGTCCTGGGGTAAAAACTTTAGTTTATATAATTAAACTAGGGTGGGGTTTAATTAATATTGTGGGAGTTAATATATATACAGGAAATGGATTTTTATTAGGGATTTAATAAATAAACTAGTAATTTAGTTAAATAAGCGGAAAAGGGGCACAATATCCCAAATATATGATATCTCATGTTTTAATGTTTTTTGATAATCACATAAAGACTTAGGATATAGTGTTTTTATGGGTTTTTGATATGAAAATGATTTATGTGGGGGAATGAACACCTTTCCTAGGTAAATGTAATTTAATCTTAGGAAAAGAGAAATATGAGGAAAAATGAATGAAGTGAAGGGGGAAATGAATGTTTATGAGGGGGTTTTAGTACTTATTTCCTATAAGTCATTGAGACAAGGGTCTGGTCCCTCCAAAAGTTAGAGAAATGCTCTAAGCCTCTTTGACTTAGGGTTTTTAAGTACTTTAAACTTTATTCTTGGAAATTAGTTAAGTAAAAGGTGAAATGAATGAGAAAAATTAATTAATTGACTTTGATATCCATGTGCATGCTTGAGTGCCCATTCACATTTGAAATACATGTTGAAAGATGATAAATGTGCTTTTTCCTAGTCAATCATCACACTTTCTACAACCTTTCTTCTACTTACCCACCTACTCATCCTACCATTTTTACTTCTCTTTATTAGAGTTTATTTGAGCTAGCAAATCCTTATCAAACATTTTTCTTTCTCTTTACAATATTGAACTAACTAAATCTAACCTTATTACATCCAAGGGCTCAAATTAAATAGTTGAGCTCCTTTTATTTACTCTACCTATCTAATTATCTACCAAGATTAAATACTTTGGTCAGATATTAATTCTCTATCTATAGAGATGAAATTGAAAACATGAAATAGCCAAGTTTAAACATTTTTACTATAATGGATTATGGCAAAGATTACAAGTTTCACACAATCATTTATTATGCATAAAAGTAAATAGTAGTGGCATTTTCGGTGCTCACTTTCATGGTCTTTTTGTTTTCTTGAGGTTCATATTTTCATCTTTTTTGACCTTTTGCTTTTTTGTCCTTTGATTATTATTTTAGGACATACCCTCTTTACATTTCTTAATTTTTTGAATATGGAGAACATTTGCAGAAAGAAAAAGGTATGTACATATTACAGGTTTAATCTGAGCCATTCAAAAATTATGACTCCTATTGGTATAGGAACCTATTGTGACCATCAACAACCCCCCTTTTTATTAGTGTCAGCAATCACATTAATAAATGTGGACCCTTCTAAAAAATCAAAACATAGAACTTAAGATTGTCTTTTTTCTTTCAATAAAACATGATATCGAAGCAAAACTCCCAACAATATGAATTCCTACCTTTTCATGCTTCATGCGCATAAAAAACATTATAAATATTAAGCCTCCTTATGAAAAGCGCTATACAACCACAAAATATTTGAAAACCCTTGTAAGCAGACAGTATTGAGTACTAAGAAAAACTTTAATAAACCCGTTTTTTATTATAAGCATCACATCACAAAAAGGGTAATGGCAGGAATCCTTTACAAAGAAACTCTTCGTAATGCAAAAAAGCGAGGATGCGAGAATTTGAGATCGCAAGCCTTATAAAATCATTGCATATCGTAGATTCCATTGACAACAGCACCACTTAATACAAAGTGCCCAAATATTGTGAAATTGATAAAGCTTCTCACAAATCGCATCTTGCAGCCGCATGATGAAACAAATGGTCGTTAAAGATAATAGGTTTTGCGATATTATGATCTGCAATATTGCAAAGAAAATTGCAAAAACGCTTTATCGCAAATCTAAGGGCTCAGAGTTCAATGATAGCACTTTCCATCATTCGATGCAAGATTTATGAGCATTAAATGTTAGCTTAGTGGTCCATTGATGGTATTTATTAAAAACAAATCAGATCTAGTTTAAAGGACCATCTCACATAAGGTGATATCATTGATATGATTTAAAAAATTAAAAGCTTTCCATCACCTTATTGTTGTTCATTATTCCATTATCCTTGTTGTATCTCTATTATCTCCTTATTACTTTCAGGAGCAGTATACAGAGAAATACACAGAACAACACACAGAATGTAATGGGAAAGAAAGGCAAAGCTCTCGCATCTAAAAACTCAGAGATGACTCCATTATTTACAGACAACACTTGTACCAAGGAGGCAAGGATATCTACTTGGAAAGGAATGTATATACTGTTAGAAGAAGAAAACCCGAGAGTTATGGAAGTTACAATTATGACAAATGGACGTGGGTCATCCGAAGCATCACTAACAGAGCTTGCATGCTCGTTTCTGCACCGGGTTGCAACGAGGTCGAAGCTACTCCCTTACATAGATATGGTAAAATGGATTATAGACCATGCTAATATATCTAACAAGGAATTCAAGACATGGAAACAGGAGGTCATGGGGTCATTTACCCCAAGCAATTTAGGGTGTATGTATCACCTGCCAGAACCCCAAGCCAGTTATGACAAATAGTTTGTGGAGAAATTCACCGAAGAAAACGAGGATTTTGCAGACTGCACAAAAAGCTAGTCTACGAAGGAGGAACCATTAAATAATGATAAAAATTGTATGTACACAACTGTCTCTCTCTATTATCCTTATTGTTTCACTGCTGCAATGTTATGTAGACAATTTGGGAAGCCAAATATCAATAAGTTTTCATCAGAATGGTAGCGTTTATTGGATGTGGTCACCAATGCCACCATAATGGATTGGGCCCAAATTTTATTAGATAATTTAGCTTCTACTATTTTAAATTATTGAACTATTAGATGTTTTGATCAGAGGTTTTACCCTCCCTTCTTTTTAGCTGCCTAAGTCATGGATGCTATTTGTTTCATCTCTGATTTTCCCATCATGGAGTGGAAATGAATAGTACAAAACTCCTCTACCTATTCAATTCTATGACAAAGAACTGTGGGAATCCAATTTTGTCCCAAATTTCTATAAGATTTGTCATGGAGTGATGCTTCCTATTCATAAAATGTTATGTAATGTAGACGGCCCAAGCTTATCCCCATAAGCTAAAATTGACATTCTCCCTGTGGGAAGGTGGTTTGGGGAGGAGTTATTCACCTACATCAGGGTATTTGGAAGCATTACCTCACTTCATGTGCTTCCTTTATATGTTCCCAACAAACTTATGTCCCGAGAGATAGCTTACCAGATTTGTGGTGTTGGGGGAATGAGCAGAGAACTCAAGGATAAGAAGAAGGCCATTTGGTCTCAATTCCCTGTGGTCTGTGGGGACTTCACATTATTTTATTTTGGACACACTTTTAAAGAGGTTGATAATATGCTAAGTCTACATCTACCAAAGTTTCGAGGGAGGTAGTATGATACCTTGGATACTATCAAGAATTTTACAATGATGGTCAAAATAAAAGTGTTTACTAAAGAATATGATATCTTCGACGATGTCTTTTGGTAGAAGAGCTCTCTCAGAGAGATTCTACATATGGCACAAATTCAGTTTGACCAAGGGAAGCTTCAAGAGTTTAACCATTACAGAGAACAGAGATTGGAAAATGTCCCATTGGACAAATTGCACATTGAACCAATAAGGGAGTCCACTCCCAGTATTAGCATAAGTGGAAGTTCAGGAGAAGAGAAGTCTAAATGAAAGTCCAAGAGGGAATCAACTGAAAAATCCAATAAACAGTCAAAGAGTGAACACAACAGAATTGAAGGGTCAATCAAAGATATAGCTCAATCTATAGAAAAGCCTGACTAGTAGGTCTTGTCCCCAAAACATGTCAAGACTCCTGCTCCCCTCGCAAAGCCAACAAGTCCAATTATAGTAGACCTAGAAAAGGGGTGGGAGAATTTTAATGAACTAATCAACACCAAGGAATAGAGTGCAGGTCCACTGATAAAAGCATGGGAGACAACCACAAAGATGATAATAGAAGAGGTTATGAATACTCAAGAGACAAAGCATATTCCTGTTGCTCCGTCATCCAAAATTGTGCTGAAAATGGAGGAGATCCCTCCTCTGGATGTATTTTATAGCCTGCAGCATAAAGCTGTTGTCAGGAGACAAATAAAGAAATGAAAAATATATACTATACTTTCTCCAGAGGCTGAACCTTTGGATGTTCTTTAGCAAGACCTGACCACCGATCCAATAGGAAACCTCACTAGGCTCTCTCAGATTGCAAGGGTATATGCTTCTGCAACCATTGATAAAGCGTCAAAAGTTCAAACGTTATTAAAATAAAAGGAAGATAAGATCATATTTTTGGAACAATGACTACAGTAGGCTAGCATTAGCCAAGAATCAGAAATACAACTAGCAAAGATACATCAGGATTTCCAGCAAATGTAGCTGGGTTATCAAAACAATCTAGCTGATAAAGAAAAACAGCTACAAGCCACAATAGAACTGCATAAGGATGACCCTAATATTGAAGAATTTGTCACAGAATCCCTTGCCCTTAATGACTAGATCTTACAACAACAAGAAATACTTTGCCAAAGGATCTCGCAACGGAATTCCCATTGCGAAAAAAGAGACTACATTACAAAGAAAGTCGTAGACTTATGACTTGATTATGATTTAGTTTTTAAGAAATTTTTTGACTTTGAAAATTAGCATAAATCAAAGGTAAAATGAGCAGAATTTCCTAGAATCGATGAATCCCATAAAGAAATTCTATTTGCAAAACGGGATGCACAACTCAAGGAAGTAGAGCAAGCGATGGAGGAAGCAACAATAGAAGAAAGAAACGTCATTGACTATATGAACAAAAATTTTCATAAATCAAATTTAATATCAGAAACCACTCCAAGATTTCTCCCAGTGGCTTAGCAGCTGCAAACAAGGTGGAAGAAAATAACAGAAGAAAAGTCAGAGTCAATTAAGCAGATAAAGAAGTTAATCTATGACACTTACTGGAAATATCTGGTAAAACCACATAGCCAATGGATGACTTTGAAGTGCCTCATAACCTCTGTAGAGAAGACAACACCAATTCTCATCAATTCTATATTCGTAGGTCAATTGAAAGTTGAATTCAACCAACCAATTCTCCTAAAGCCCATGCTAGACATTTGCAACTTAAAGGAACAGATACATGATTTAGCATAGACAGAGTTTTAGCTTAATCTTGGTTTATTTTTGCTTCAAATGAAGATGATCGTTTTGAACCTCCTCATCTATTTTGGTAATAACTATTTTTAGATTTTAGTTAGTAGTATTTAAATCCCTCTCATGCATTTAGAAATGGGTCCAAAAATTTGTCAAAAGCAATTCTTCAGAACGTGCACTTTTGCCCCTCACTGAGGAGGTTTGATAAATGAATGGAATGATATTTATTTATATCTAAGTTTAATGTCTGCTACTGAAATGCACTTCTATACTCTTAGTGAATATTTAATTATTTGAAGATAAATCTATGTCGTCGAAGCTCATGAGTAGAACCTACTTTCAATTGTACTTTTATCTCTTAATACTTTTTGCTTATGTGCCAAGTGATATATTATTTTCAGTTGTTTATATATGAAAGCCTAAATGTTTAGTTATCATTTTTGCACTTTTGTATGGTGATAACTATTCCTTTTATGCTGAATGTATGAATGACTTATGATGCGATATGTTTATCAGAATTGTTTCAGCTAATTTCTTATACAAAACAATCATCTTTAATGGATTTATTTTCTCATAGTGATTGAATGATTTTTATTACCAATCGTTGTTAGAAATTATTTTAGATCGCATAAACAAAGTGTTACTTTTGGGATAGTTTAGAGTTAGATGTTTTCCTTCATTAGAATAAAATTGCATATATTAGATTAGATTTAGAATAAAGCATTCTCCCCGTAAACCCTTAAAAATAAAAACATCATCCCCTTAGTGTACCATCATAAACAAATTGGGAAACTGGTCCCATCACCCCCAGTCGGAGCCACTATTCCAAAGAGAAAAATAGCTTCTTTCAAGGTCGAGACTGAGTAGTTATCCCCCTTGTTGTAGACCAGATTTTTGGGCCTTCAACATATTTGGTGCTAGAAGGAGGGCCTGAACTATGAGTGAGAAAAATTAAATCCATAACCCATTCTGAGAGTAAATCACCCTCAACATCTCCCTCGACTTCTCCGTCACATTCTGAATCTCCAAATTCTAAGCGATAAGTTGAGAAAACAACAACTGCTGCTGAAAACCTGGACATCTTAGATAAATCCACTCTTGAACCTCCTGAAGTTTAGTCTTTAATTCATAAACTTCAAGGATTTTCCATATCACCATAGAAGTCTAAGTCATCTTAAGGAAATGTGACTTCGCAATACATTCCTTCCCATCCTCTTACCAAATTATAGAGTGAAAATCTTGGTATTAAAACAACAAAATTCAGTCTGCCCAAAAGAAAAAGAAAAAGGAAGACACCAGAAGGGTCTAATAGTGAGACTCTTTCATCATCATCATCAATTTCATCTAATCCATTTCAAATTAAACCATCCACTCCCCAACTCCATATCATCGTTCAATAGGGTACTGGAAATTCATCATCGTGTTCCCAAACACTCATAACCTCATCTGCGCTCTCCTCTGTTAGTATCTCAATTATGGCAAGAAATCCTCCACCAAGGCCATGGGCCAAGCCAGGGGTGGTTGTAATGCATGCACCCTTGAATCAATTGCCAGCTCATCCTGAAAAATGGTTTCCAAAGTTTAACCCAGATCCAGGCGTATTGGCAGAAGAACACATAAACAACTTTATGTTGTCAATCAATTTAAATGGAGTTATGGAAGAAGACATTGTTCTTAGGCTTTTCCCATATACCTTGAAAGGAGCAGTTGGATCCTAGTATTTCTCATTACCATCAAGATCCATTACTAGTTAGAACATTTTCCAAGAGAAGTTCTTGACAAAGTTCAGTGATGATAGGTCTACAACGACATTAATCAATGACCTATCAAATCTTAAAATTGAATCAAGAGAACCTATCAAAGATTTCAACTCACGATTTTATAATCTCTTAAATAAGATCCCTACGACATCCAAGCCTAGTGAAGAAATTCAAAGTGAATGGTACATATCTACCTTACCTTTGAACAGAGCAATCTTTGTAGATAAGGATGCTAAGCCAACATTGGCTGAAAACATGAAAGAAGAGATAGTAGTGGAAAAATGTATCTTAGGTTTAGAAAAGAAAAAAAATGTTGATGAAAGAAAATCTAAAAAATTTGCTTTTAGAGATGACCCTAAGAAAAAACAATCAAAGGACCCATTCAACTTGGAAGGATTACAGAAAGTTCTAAAAACCATGTCTAACGAAATGGTTGATATTAAAACACAAGTGGCAGTGACTTCTTCTAAGAAACCTTATAGGCCTTTCGAGAGGAATCTTTTAGCCGATTTGAAGCTTCCCAATGCTATAAAAAATGCTGAATTGGAAGGAGAAGAAGATGAAGTTTCGAATGAGGAACATACTAATGATGATGAGGTTGTAAAACTACAGGGAATGTGGGACTTCATTCTTCCAGAAGAAGAAGATCAATATGCATTACCAGTCACTACCAAAAGTAGAAGTCAACTTGATCCTCCACAATCCAGTTCTAAACAGAAGAACCCAAGCCCAGCTTCCAAAGATAAAGTCGCAGGTAAGAAATCATCGCTAAAGGTGACTCAGACAAACCCAGTCTAATCTAATTCATCAACTCCATCTAAAACACTTATCATTTCTGATGAAATGGAGTATAATATTGTTGAACACATGAAGAAGACTAGGGCCAACATTACTTTTCATGAGCTGAGTAAATTGAAGCATCAACAGAAACTACTTTTAAAAGAGCTGCATGTAGTACCTGTTGCACCTCTTCCTGCCACTGTAATACCACAAGCTACTCATGAAATGGGGAGACCTCCAACTGGTATGTTAAAAAAGGTTGACCCAAATGAAATTGCTTTAATTGGAGGAAGTTCAAAATCCCATACTCCTCCATTCCTCCTTACCTTTGAAGTTTTGAATAAAAAATTGTATAATTGTATGGTAGAATCTGGTGCTTCATCTAATATTTTGCCTAATACAATTTGTTCAAAGTTAAATGTCCAACCTCAAAAGTCTTCAGTACGCATAGTGTAGCTGGATCGATCTCAAGTTGAAGTTATTGGCAAACTCAATCAAGTGACCATAAGGCTTTTGTTGAATCCAAAGGTATGTCAAGTCATTGATATTCTCGTTGTAGACATTCCTGAATTTTATGGATTAATTCTTAGTAGGGATTGGTCAGAAAAGCTTCACGGTTACTTTGCGACCGACTGGTCACACATGTGGCTTCCTTACAATGGTAAACCAAATCAGATAAAGGTTGAGCGAGAAACACATCAAAAGTACATAGTAACGAAGTTAGAAGGAGAAAATGCACCTATAGCGTAAAACAATAATATAATTGGAAACTATTATGTTGACTCATTCTTAGGAAATTTCAATGCTCATACTTCACCTTTTTTAGAAAATTCAGTTTTATCTCAGGCAGAAATTTTTTCCCAAACGTATACTTCTAAATGCATTAATTTTATAGATAGTCCTGTAAATAAATCTTTGTTTTGGAGATTATTTTTCAACGGTTCTAAGTCTAATGATGGACTAGGAGCACGTTGTATATTAATTAGTCTAGAAGGAGAGAAAACCATGCTAACCTATAGACTCGACTTCGATTGCACAAATAATACTACAAAATATGAATCTCTAGTGCAAGTGTTATACAAGGCAACTGGACTTGACATCAAGTATCTACAAGTCTTTGGTGATTCTGAGATTGTTATCAAGCAGGTATGAAATACTATACATTGTCTATTAGGTCACTTAAAGCATTATCAATCGTTAGTACAAGACTTGACTGCACACTTTATAGCATTTAATATTTCATCTATTCCCAGACTCCAAAATGCTAGTGCTGACCTCCTAGCTAATGTAGCTTCAAAGCTCATTCCCTCAGAAGACTATAGTTTAGATAGATTCTCAATCGAATTGATCTTTAGATCCTCCATCCTAGATAATTTTACCAATTGGAGAGTTTTTAATGATGACCTTGATATTGTAAGTTTTTTTACTTCAAAAGGCTCTTACAATAATTAGATAATTGATGAAGACAAACATGACAAGAAGTTACAACAAGGAAGCACGAATAATGCTATACCCAAATCTGTAGTCAAATTGGAAGACCTATACGATTTAAAGGACAAATTCAAAAGGCCCACCAATTCAAAACTTTAGAGTTCAACTCTGAGATATGAATTAGTGAATCTAGGAACTGACATAAAGCCGTAGAGTATCAACTTAGGTCTTGGTCTAACTCTAGATGAAAAATTAGCCTTTATTCGACTTTTGAAGCAGTATAAAAATGTATTTTCCTGGAATTACAATGTCCTCAAAACTTACAGTACTTCAATCATACAACATACAATTCTGATGATCTTTGATGAGAAACCAGTCCAATAGAAGCTGATAAAAATCCATCCTAATCTAGAAAGCCAAATTAAGTCTAAGCTGAATAAATTATTGAAAGCCAAAATTGTTTCTCTTGTTCGACATTCTAGATGGGTTTCTAACCCGGTACTAGTCAGAAAGAAAAACGGAGACATTCGGATTTGTATTGACTTCAGAAATCTCAATAAAGCCTACCAAAAGGACAATTTTCCATTACCCCCTATGGAACAGATATTACAATAAGTTGCAGAGTCTAAATTGATGTCCTTTTTAGACGGCTTCTCAGGATATAACCAAATTTTAGTCCATCCAGATGATCAATTGAAGACGATGTTTAGAACCAAATGGGGCACATATGCATATCAAAAGATGCCATTTGGACTGATTAATGCTGGAACCACATTTCAAAGGGCCATGGATATTGCATTTAAAGGATTAGTGAATAAGTCAGTGGTTATTTACTTAGATGACATAACAGTGTATTCTAAAAAATGTAGTAATCACGTTAGAGATTTAAAGCAGATATTACAACATTGTCAAAAGTACAGGATCAAGTGAAGGAAACTTCTCGGATTCATAGTGTCTAAATCTAGAATCCATATTGATCTAGATAGGATTAAGGAGATTTCTATGATATCCTTACCCCATAACAAAAAAGCAATGCAATCCTTCCTTGGTCAAATCAATTTTGTTAAAAGATTTGTCCCCGACTTCTCTAGAATTGTGTCACCTCTCCAAGCAATGATCAAGAAAACCTCTATCTTCAAATGGGGTCAGGTAGAACATGAAGTGTTCAACCTGATTAAACAAGCAATTATAAATGCCCCATCTCTTGCGACTCCAAACTTTTCTGGTCCCTTCATTTTGTATACATTTTCCTCTAAGAAATCGTATGTTGCAATGCTCACGCAAGCCAATCAAGATAAAGCAGAAGCCCCAATTGCCTTTTTTAGTTCAAACTTGCAAGGAGCCGAATTAAATTACTCCGACATTGAGAAATAGGCTTATGCTATTTTCAAAGGGATCAAATACTTTAAACCCTTTCTTCTCAAGACCCATACAACAATAATAGTGCCATTTCCAGTGGTAAGAAATCTTTTGACATAGAAAGACGTGGGTGAAAAGAGAGCAAATTGGGTCAGAGCCCTACAAGAATATGATGCCCAAATCAAGCTAGAAAATATTGTAAAAGGTCAAGGTTTTTTCACGATGTTGGTTGGAGCATCACATATATTAGAAATACAGTCCCCTGATCATGAGATACAAATGTATGAGGTAAGCCTAAACAATATTGAATCAAGATATGTTGATATCATGTTTTATCTAAAGAATTGATATGCTCCTTCACATTTGAATCATACAAAGAAAAGAGCCTTGAGATTAAAAGATAAGCAATATCAAATTGTAAATGATGTACTCTTTATGATGAATTATGATTTTGCTCTTCTTATATGCCTTGAGAAATCTAAAGCTGAAAAAGTATTGCAAGAACTTCATGATGGACTAGTAGGTGGACATTACTCAGGAGATGTAACAGCACACAAAATCTTGCGTGCAAGCTACTACTGGCCAACATTATTTAAGGATGCACATAGCTATGTAAGAATATCTCAGATTTGTCAAATTACTGCTGGAAGAGAGAAGAAACCATCATTTCCATTACATCCAGTCAACATCGATCAACCATTTAAGCAATGGGGATCAGATATAATAGGTGAGATCTTTCCTCACTCTTCTAAATAGCATAAGTACATCCTTATAGCTACCGATTACTTTACTAACTGGGTAGAAGTAGTTCCTCTCAAGACAACCAAATCTGAAAATATCATCAATTTCATAGATCAATTCATAATTACCAGGTTTGGCTTACCTTCCACTTTAATGCATGATAATACATCATATTTTTCTGGTAATGCTATGACTGAATTTGCACTAGAAAGAGGATTTAAACTTAAGTATTCTGCCAATTATTACCCACAAGGGAATGGGTTGGCCAAATCAAAAAATAAAAGCTCAATCATAATCATTAAACAAACTATTGATCAAAGTCATAGAAATCGACACAAATCTTTGATGTATGCTCTTTGGGTTGATCGAATAACTCAAAAAGCTTCTATTGGCACTTCTCCCTTTAATTTAGTTTATGGGAAAGAAGTGGTTCTCCCAACACACCTAGTTATTCCTTCTTTAGCCTTAGTTCAGTTCATCGAAGAAACTCCTTCCTCATCCTTGCAACTAAGACAATTGTAGATTCTTCAGCTAGAAGAGGAACGAGAATAGGCCAAAATTACCCATGCACATCATCAACAATTAGTAAAGGCTTCTTTTGATTGAAACTTGGTGTCCAGAAAAGATTTTCAAATTGGAGATTTAGTATTGAAATGGGATAAAGCCTATGAAGAGAAAGGCAAGCATTCTAAATTCCAATGGATGTGGCTCGGACCATTCCAAATTATCGAAATCATAGGTCCATCGAATTTCATGTTACAAGACTTAGTGGGCAAAAGAGAGTCTTTACCTGTTAATGGACAAATCCTTAAAAAATACTTTCCATAGAAGATAGCCTCTTCTATTTTTTGTAAATTATTATTTTTAGCTTATTTTTATTTTTATAATAAAGCAAGTTGAAAACTTTTACCTTTTGGTTTCCACGAAAAAGATTAGTGTCTCTTGTCAAATTTTTTTTTCGCTTGTATAAAGGGAAGTGGTTAGGAAAATTAATATTTATTTTTGAAAAATATGGTCAAGTGCTATAATTCTAAAGGTTTTACTTGTTCTTTTGTTTCAACTTTACAAGTTTTGATTAAAAACAAACTTTACTATGAGTTTGCTTTATATCAGTCATAAAAAGTATCAATAACAAGACAAAGATTCTCTACAAAAAGCTACTTTTGAAACTCTACAATTGTCGTCTAGAAGAACTCTTAAGGAGCGAATGAATTCCTCCCCACTTTAGGAGATTGCAAGTTTCAAAGAATAATCTAGTTATGCACTATAAACTTAAAGAATAAGAAGTCTCATCAAGAGCCAGCTTATCATGATCCTAAAGATTATAACTAACTGACATTGTCAAACTGCATACCAAAATAGAGTAATGGCTTGAGATTGTTTCAATCAAAAGACAAGGGGTCTCATCATGAGCCAGCTTGTTCAGTTAAGTTACAAATCAAGTGAATGGCACTGTCAAATTTGGCCACCAAACCAAGACATTTTCTTTAATAATTAAAAGAAAAGAAAAATCAATAATTGTAGGTGAGGATTTATATTTGAAAAATGCATACTTCTTGAGTAGGATACTGGATCATTGTTGGGTAATAGGTAACCCTGTTGAGGCTACGAATGCCTGTTAGCAACAGAGGCTCTACCTATGACAAATGAGTACACCTAAAACTGATCTACAGATATGTCTTTGTTTTTATCTTTATAAACCAAGTAATGGCTGATGTAAGTACAATGACTAACTTTGGGAAGAAGATAATCAAAATTACAAGATGTTGTTGTTAGCAAATAGCACTGTGTACCTTATATTTCTACAATAAAATTTGATTTTCCAAAACCATTTTTATTTTATAACCTTTAGAAAATTTAAAAAACTATCAGAGATAATTGGTTCTTTCAAGTGAATCGACAATTGTTGTGACAATCAACAACCCCCCTTTTTATTAGTGTTAGCAATAACATTAATAAATGGGAACCCTTCTAAAAAATCAAAACTTAGCACTTCATATTTTCCTTTTGTTTTCAATAAAACATGATATCAAATAAAAACTCCCAACAATATGAATTCCTACCTTTTCATGCTTCATGCGCATAAAAAACATTTTAAATATTAAGCCTCCTTATGAAAAGCGCTATATAACCACAAAATCCTCGAAAACCCTTGTAAGCGGAAAGTATTGACTACTAAGCAAAACTTTAATAAACCCGTTTTTTATTATAAGCATCGCATCGCAAAAAGGGTAATGGCAGGAATCCTTTACAAAGAAACTCTTCGTAATGCGAAAAAGTGATAATGCGAGAATGCGAGATCGCAAGCCTTATAAAATCATCGCATATCTCAAATTCCATTAACCGTAGTGCCACTTAATACAAAACGACAAAATATTGCAAAATGTGATAAAGCTTCTCACAAATCGCATCTCGCAGCTACATGATGAAACAAATGGTTGTTAAAGATAATAGGTTTTGTGATATCGTAGTTTGCGATATTGTGAAGCAAATCACAAAATCGTTTTATCACAGATCTAAGGGTTCAAAGTTCAATGATAGTACTTTATGTCAGTCGATGCAAGATTTATGAGTATTAAATGTTAGCTTAATGGTCCATTGATGGTATTTATTAAAAATGAATCAGATTTGGTTTAAAGGACAATCTCACGTAAGGTGATATCTTTGATATGATTTTAAAAAAATTAAAAGCTTTCTCATCACCTTATTGTTGTTCATTATTCCATTATCCTTATTGTATCTTTGTTCTCTACTTACTATTTTCAGGAGCAGTATGCAGAGTAGTACACAGAACAACACACAGAATGTAATGGGAAAGAAAGGCAAATCTCCCGCATCTAAAAAGTTAGAGATGACTCCGTTATTTACATACACCACTTGTACCAAGGTAGCAAGGATATCTACTTCGGAAGGCACGTACCGACTATTACAAGAAGAAAACCCAAGAGTTATTGAGGTTGCAGTTATGGCAGAGCTTGCATGCTGATTTCTTCACCAGGTTGCAGCGAGGCCAAAGATACTCCCTTACACAGATATGGTAAAATGGATTATAGACCACACTGATATATTTGAAAAGGAATTCAAGACATGGAACCAGGAGGTCATGGGATCATTTACCCCAAGTAATTTAAGGCATATGTATCACTTGCCAGAAGCCCAGGCTAGTTATAACAAATAGTTTGTGGAGAAATTCGCCAAAGAAAACGAGGATTTGGCACACTGTACAAAAAGCTAGTTTGCGAAGGAGGAAAGTTTAAAGAAGGATAAAAATGGTATGTACGCCACTAGCTCTCTTTGTTCTCCTTATTGTTTCACTACTGCAATGTTATCTAGATTATTTGGGAAGCCAGATATCAATAAGTTTTCATTAGAATAGTTGCATTTATTGGATGTAGCCACCAATGCCACCATAATGGATTGGGCCCAAATTTTATAGATAATTTAACTTCTACGATTTTAATTATCTAACTAAAAGAAGTTTTGCTCAGAGGTTTTACCCTCCCTTCTTTTTAGCTGCCTATGTCATGGATGTTATTTATTTTGTCTCTGATTTTCCCATCATGGGGTCGAAATGGAAAGTAAAGAACCCTCCACCTATTCAAGTCTACCACAAAGAACTATGGGAATCCAATTTTGTCCCACATTTCTATAAGAGTTTTCATGGAGTGATGTTTCCTATTCATAAAATGTTATATAACACAGATGCCCCAAGATTCTCCCCATAAGGTAAAATTAACATTCTCCCTATGGGAAGGTGTTTTGGGGAGGAGTTATTCACCTACATTAGGGTATTTGGAAGCATTGCCTCACCTCATGTGCTTCCTCTGTATGTTCCCAACAAACTTATGGCTTGAGAGATAGCTTACCAGACTTGTGGTGTTGGGAGAATGAGAAGAGAACTCAAGGATAAGAAGAATGCCATCTGGCCCCAATTCCATGTAGTCTGCGAGGCCTTCACATTGTTTGATTTGGGACACACTTTTAAAGAGGTTGATAATATGCTAAGTCTATAGCTACCAAAGTTCCGAGAGAGGCAATATGATCCCTTGGATACTATCAATAATTTTACAACAACGATCAAGATAAAAGTGTTTACTAAAGAAGATGATATCTTCAACGATGTCTTTTCGTAGAAGAGAGCTCTCTCAAAGAGATTCTACATATGGCACAAATTTAGTTTGACCATAGGAAGCTTCAAGAGTTTAACCATTACAGAGGATAGAGATTGGAAAATGTCCCATTGGACAAATTGCGCATTGAAGCAATAAGGGAGTCCACTCCTAGTATTAGCATAAGTGGAAGTTCTGGAGAAGAGAAGTCTAAATCAAAGTCCGAGAGGGAATCAACTAAAAAATCTGATAAACAGTCAAAGAGTGAACACAGTAGAAGTGAAGGGTCAATCAAAGATACAACTCAGCTTATAGATAAGCCTGACCAGTAGGTCTTGTCCCCAAAACAAGTCGAGACTCCTGCTCCCCTCGGAAAGCCAAGAAGTCCAATTGTAGTAGACCTAGAAAAGCAGTGGGAGAATTTTAATGAACTAATCAACATTGAGGAACAGAGTGTAGGTCCATTGATAAACCAAGGGGAGAGAGCCACATAGATGATAATAGAAGAGGTTATTAATACTCAAGAGACAAAGCATATTCTTGTTGCTCTATCATCAGAAATTGTGTTGAAAATAGAGTAGATCCCTCCTCTAAATGTATTTTATAGCCCACAGCATAAGGTTGTTGTCAAGAGACAAAGAAAGAAATGAAAAATAGATATTGTACTTTCTCTAGAGGTTGAACCTTTGGATTTTCTTTGGCAAGACCCGACCACCAATCCAACAGAAAAACTCACTAGGCTCTCTCAGATTGTAGGGGCATATGCTTCTACAACCATTGATAAAGCATCAAAAGTTCAAATGCTATTAAAATAAAAGGAGGATAAGATCCTATTTTTGGAACAATGACTACAATATGCCAGCATCAGCATAGAATCATAAATACAATTAGCAAAGCTACAACAGGATTTCCAGCAAATGCAGTTGGGTTATCAAAACAATGTGGCTAATAAAGAACACCAGTTACAAGCCACAATAGAACGTCATAAGTACGACCCTAAAATTGAAAAATTCATCACAGAAGCCCTTGCCCTCAATGGCAAGCTATTACAATAGGAAGAAATGCTTTTCCAAAGGATCTCGCAAAGGAATTCCCATTGCGAAAAAAGTGACTACATTACTAGTCAAGTCATAGACTTACAACTTCATTATGATTTAGTTTTTAAGAAAGTTTTTGACTTTGTGAATTGGAAGAAATCAAAGGGGGGAAGAAGAGTAGAATTACCCAGAATCGATGAATCCCATAAAGAAATTCTATTTTCAAAATGGGATGCACAGCTCAAGGAAGAAGAGCAAGTGATGGAGGAGGCAATAACAGTAGCAAGCAACGTCATCAACTGCATCAATGAAAATTTGCATAAAGAAAATTTAATATCAAAAACCACTCCAGGATTTCTCCCAAAGGCACAACAGCTACAAACAAGGTGGAAGAAAACGACAAAATAAAAGGAAGAGTCAATTAAGCAGATAAGCAAGTTAAACTGAGACACTTACTAGCAATATCTGGTGAAACCACATAGCCAGTCGATGACTTTGAACTGCCTCATAACCTCTGCTGAGAAGATAGCACCAGTGCTCACCAATTCCATATTTGCAGGTCAATTGAAAGCTAAAGTTGGCCAACCAACGCTCGTGAAGCCCATGCTAGACATTTGCAACTTAAAATAATAGATACATGATTTAGCATATATATAGTTTTAGCTTAGTGTTAGTTTATTTTTTATTTAAATGAGGATGGTCGTTTTGAACCTCCTCATCTATTTTTGTAATAACTATTTTTAGATTTTAGTTAGTAGTGTTTAAGACCCTCTCATGCATTTACAGAGGGGTCCAGAAATTTGTCAAAAACAATTCTTCAAAATGTGCACTTTTGCCCCCCAACAAGGAGGTTTTGATAAATGAATGGAACGAGATCTATTTATATCTGAGTTTAATGTTTGATACTCAAATGCACTTACGTACTCTTACTGGATATTGAATTATTTGAATATAAATCTATATGGCCAAAGCTCATGAGTAGAACCTATTATTAATGGTACTTTTATCTCTTAATACTTTTTGCTTATGTGCCAAGTGATATATTATTTTCAGTTGTTTATATATGAAAGCCTGAATGTTTAGTTATCATTTTTGCACTTTTGTATGGTGATAACTATTCTTTCTATGTTGAATGTATGAATGACTTATTATGTGATATGTTTATCATAATTGTTTCGGCTAATTTCTTATACGAAACAATCATATTTAATGGATTTATTTCCTCATGGTGATTGAATGATTTTTATTACCAATCGTTGTTGGAAATTATTTTAGATCGCATAAACAAAGCGTTACTCCTGGGATACTTTATAGTTATATATTTTCCTTCATTAGAATAGAATTGCATATGTTAGATTAGATTTAGAATAAAGCATTCTCCTCGTAAACCTTTAAAAATAAAAACATCATCCCCTTAGTGTACCATCATAAACAAATTGGGAAACTGGTCCCATCACCCCCAGTCGGAGCCACTATTCCAAAATGAAAAGGAGATGCTTTCAAGGTCTGGACCAGGTGGTTATCCCCCTTGTTGTAGACCCCATTTTTTGGGCCTTCAACAGAACCTAATAGTGGCTCCACTTGGGGATGGCATTTCCTGGTGAAATGTCAAGAACTTTGTAGACCAATGGCCTTCTGAATTACTATGATGTTATCCTGCAACTTTCCCTTTCGAAATCTCTGCATTATTTCTATTTATGACAGTAAAAATTTTGAATTTAGGGCCTTCACTTTGGTCTTCAACTTCAAGAAATCACCATCCAATCCACTCTAGACTTTTGAAAGTAAAATATGTACAAATGATTAGTGAAATTAGTAACTAGGCTCAATGTAATGTTTGAGCATTTGACCATTAACTGGTCCTCTTTTTGCTTCTGTGCCATCCATTTATCTAAGGAGGAAAGCATTATTACCTCTGAAAGCATAAATGATATATGGGCATTTCCATAGGAAATCAAATTTCCCATGTTTACCTTTATCCTCTCTTCTTGAATCCCATTTTAAAACTTTGTCCCCTAGGTAGATTTGCCTTAACCCTTTTATCAAAAGTCTTCTTGATCCTTTCCTGCACCACTTGAGATCTAATGTACACTTCTTCCCTGGTCTGCTCTAAATGAATTATTTTGTTGATTATTCTTTGGATTTCATTTGGTTCAACCTACAATTCTTGGAGTAGCTTCATCACTGGTGTTCCCAAGGAAGATGGGAAAATAGCCTCCATTCCATAAACTAATTGATAAGGACTAGTACCAGTGGATTTCTTTGTGGTTAGCCTATCTAACCATAAGGCATTTACTAGATTTTTGTTTCATGTCTTCTTGTTATCGTCGAACAATGTTTTCATGATATTCACTAAACTCTTGTTTGAACACTCAACTAGTTCATTTCCTTGAGGGTAATAAGTTGTGGAGTGACCGAGGGTTATATGATACTTATTACAAAAATCAATTATTCGTTTAGATTTGAAATTTGCTACATTATCAATGATTATCTTGGTTGGGCACCCAAATCTAGATAGGATGTTGGACTCAAGGAAAGTTATTATAATAGTATCAGTGGCTTTCCTTGATGGTATGGCTTCTATCCATTTAGTAAAGTAATTTTTAGCAATGAGGACCGATTTGTGTTGGGTAGAGGAAGGTGGATGAATTTCACCAATGAAGTCAAAACCCCATCGTTGAAAAGGTGCTTCAACAAAGATTGGTTTTAAGGGGAAGGGTAAAAGATTTTTCTTTCCTTCAAAAATCTGACATTTATGACAGGAGGTTACAAATTTCTTTACATCAAAAAACAAATTAGGCCAATAGAAACCGACTCTAAGAATCTTGTCAGCTATGGTTTTCTAATAAAGATGTCCTCCATAGTGACCTGCATGAAACTCTTGTAACACCTTGTCAAATTCTTCTTTCAATAAATAGTTAAGAAGGATACCTTCATGATTCCTCCAAAACAAAGCATTGTCAATTATGTAAAATTTTAAATATTTCATTCTTAAAAATATGCTTTTGGTCCTGGATAATTTAGGAGGAGGTTGTAAATTTTGTAAAACATATATGATGTCTACATACCATGGTGATTCAATAAAGTCCTGACTGATTGGTGGAGTCGCCATCTCCTCTCCATTATCCATTTTTGCAATAAAATTTATATCTAAGGCTTGACAGTTCGATTCAGCCATGAGCTTGGCTAAATCTTGGCCTTTGATTAGCTTTGTTGGTTTTATTTATGTGTCATATTATAATATATTAGCAATCAATTTCCCTCTCTTTCCATCTGGACAATGTTGAGTTAGGATATCCTTGACTACTACATTGGGGACATAGGCTATTACATGAGAATATAGAATGTAAACTCTAAAATATTTGTGTTATGAAGCCAACTCACAAAAAGATATAAAATATAGATCAACACCTTAGAAATAAGCCTCTTCAAGGGGGCAACCTACTTTACATTACACAAATCAACAATTCTTGGATGATACAAATGACAAGGCCTCCTTTCTATATATAGGAGTATAAGGGGTCATAATATAATCAGAGCTGACATAACAATAATAATGTAAGGGTGCAATAATAACAATAATGGGCTTCTATGGGGCACAATAGTAATAATATGGGGAGTACATGGGTACAACAATATAATAAGGAGGTTGTACTAATAACAATAAGGGGTTACACTAGTATTATAGGGGCCTAACATGCCCCTCTCCTTCAAAAAGTGTTGTCCTCAATGCTTGAGTTTTTCTTGATGCTTCTGTATAAAATTCATGTCCTCCCATGTGGAATCTTCAGTGGGTAAGTTCTTCCACTTGATGATATACTCTAAAATTGATCGATTTCATAGCTGTCAGGTTCTTGTTTCTGTGACTGCTCCAGTTTCCAATATGATTTTTCCTTCCTCTTCAAGTTATGGAAATATTGTTTGAATTGGGGTCTTCTGCAACTTTTGAATGAGTGGCCACACTTCTTCGTCCTTCTTCCATTCATCCCTTTCTTCGTTTATCCAATCTGGTTGGATAATAGAAATAACACAAAAAATGCTTCCACATCCTCATCCTTTATTGAGAGTGCATCGACAACAAAATTTTGCTTCCCCTTTTCTATAGATGATGTCAAAGTGATAACCCAACATATTTGTGACCCATTTTTCTGTTCTTCTAAAGATAATATTTGTAGAATTGAGGCTTCTGTGATCCATCATAGTTATAAGAAGAATTTCAGCTTAAATCACATATAGAAAGACCTTTGTCGACGCATTTCGAACCAACCAGTGTGGTTCATCGTCAGGACAAGTTGAAGAAACAGATCCAATTTCGCATGTTAAATAGTTAGAGTAGAGCCTCCAACAACTATCTTGATCAACGACTAATTTGGACCTAGGGCCAGAGTCAAAAAGTCATCCTAATAATTTAAAGGAAGTTAGTTATCATCGTGACCAAACCTTAGTATATATAAAATGAAAAAATATTTTTAGAAGGTGTTTAAGTTAAAAGTTAGTTAAAACAATATATTTTAATAATAAAAAATTGTAATTTTAATGGGAATTAGTTAGATTGAAGACCCTACTTATTCATATAAGTATATAATGGTTAGTCAGAATAACTATTTATTAAAACGATAAATAACTAGAAATTAAAATAAATAAATAAATACCAAAAAGAAAAATGAAATAATTTAAGTAGGTGTTTAAGTTAAAAGTTAGTTAATAACGGTATCAAAAAAAAATAAAAAAATCTTACTTCTTATAAATACATAATAGCTGGTTAGACTAACTACTTTTAAGAAAGTTAAAATATAAATAAAAATTTCAATAAATAAATAATAAATAAAATAATAAATGATGTAAATAATAATATAAATAAAAATAAAATAAGATAAAAATAAAATAAGAATAAAATAAAAACAAATAAAAATAAATAAATAAAATAATAATAATAATAAAAATAATAGAATAATAATAATAAAATAAATAAACCAAAAATAAATAAATCCTAATGTTGTGGTGTGTGTGGGTGTGTGTTGTGTATGTGTGTGTCTGCATATTAGTGAAGATTATATTTAATAATATCTATTGGGAAGAAATCAAATGGAAAGAGCGACCTAGAATAAAAAGAAGGAGAAGGAATAGAAAAAGTCCAATAGAAAACCAAAGATCAAGAAGGAAAAAGAAGAAAGGAAGGCACCAAGGGGAACGATGAAAGCGTAAAAGATAAGGGGGGCGGGGGAAGGGGAAGAAACACTAGGACAAAAGGGCAGGGATCCAACATCTACTGATCTTCCAGCCATCATCTCTGTTGAGATTGTTAGGCCTTCTTTCAATTTCAATAGCTTCCCTGAAGATAATATTTGTTCTAAAAATTATTTAGGACTACCATGATCCATTTTTACCTTGAAGTGTCTTCCCATTGTGTAAGGTCGTCATTTCTTAAGTGCATGTACTATTGCCAACATTTCCTTCTCATAAATAGCTTGCTTGAGATGTAGCCATAAAAATACCCAATCACCTACATCAAAACATTTTTCACTACGATGTTGATCTACCTGTTGCTTCATTAGATTCTGCACCAAAGTGGCGTTATCCTTTAAAATTTGGAGAACTTGTTGTTGATGCTCAATGTGATCTTTCAATGCTTGAACCTTTTTCTTCTTGATATGTTCTTCTATCTTTAGAGTCTGAGGAGTGGTATTTTCTTCCAATGCTTTACAAGATATTGTCGAATTCATTTCTTCATGCTCGATGTGATCTTTCACTTCTTGAACATTTTTCTTCTTGATATGTACTTCTATCTTGATAATTTGAGGAGTGATAATTCCATCCAATGCATTACAATATATCGTTGGATTCATTTCTTCTTTCTCGATGTGATATTTCACTTCTTGAACCCCTTTCTTCTTGATATGTTCTTCTATCTCGAGAGTTTGAGGAGTGGTAATTCTTGCCAATGCTTTACAGGATATCGTCAGATTCATTTATTCTTTCTCTGGGGTTAGTTCCTAGCGCATATCCTCTTCTTTTGATGTTCTTAATCCTTTTCTTCCTCCTCTTCATACTCTATTTAAAATAATTTCTTCTCAGCACACTTATGAACTTTAGTGCATTTGCTATCATAATTGTAACAAAGCCATTTTTTTCTTTTTTCTTCCAATTGTTGTGGTGTAACCCTTGTAGGTTGTGCAAGGCTAGGAGAAACAAAACTTCCATTATTATAGTTGTGAGGGGTAGACTTCCTTGTTTCCATAATTTTATTTTCCACTTTTTAACAAAGCCCTTTTTCTCTTTCCAATTGTTGTGGTGATGCTCTAAAGAAGGTGTTTCTCTTTGTATCGTCATAATGTGCTATCATTTCCTCCATGAAAATTGACCACGTAACAAGTTGTTTACAAGAAAAAAACCCTTTATACCATAAAAATTGATCCATTTCTAAATATGAAGATTCAATACATACCTTTTGTAACAGTGGTACACCATGTAGATCAAAATATTTCTCCATCTGAAGTATCCAATTTACCGAATCCTTGCCATCAAACTTCTTCATATCGCCTTTTCTTGATTTTAGGAGCTCAGTCTTGAAATGACTATAACTTTTCAATTTTGATTCTTCTAGTTCTGAAATTGCAACCTTCAATAGCCCTCTGCATCTTCTTTCTAATGCCACCAACTTGATTGAATTTAGATTCTCCAAGAAAGAGTTATGCACAATCTCCCAAGATGACCTGATTATATACCTTTTAAGAAGAGTGAACTTGTATGAAGTGCCACATGTCACCGTATTAACCTTAGGATCTCAAAAATATACATAGGAAACTACAGTCCGTCCTCTTTCTGTAACGTATTACGAAATTTCAATCTGCTGTCCAAAAAAAAGTTACGATGATTTTCCTAGGTCACCTATTTGGAATGTAATTCGGGAGTTTGCAAAAAGGCTTACATTCTTAGATCATATCTCCTCTAATATAGCATGAAAAGATCTGAAATTTAGACCCAAACTTCAAAACAATTTCAGCCCAAACGTGTTTTTTTTTTTTTTTGCATTTGAAATGTCATAGAAAAAAGTTATAGCGCAAATGCCATGATGACCTGTTTGGAGCAGCAAAACCATAGAATCCAAAGCTCTGATACCAAACGTTATGACGCCAACTCACAAAAAGATAGAAAAGATAGATCAACGCCTTAGAAATAAGCTTCTTTGAGGGGGAAACCTCCTTTACATTACACAAATGAACAATTCTTGGATGATACAAATGACAAGACCTCCTTTCTATATATAGGAGTCTAAGGGTTCATAATAGAATCATAGCCGACATAACAATAATAATGTAAGGGCACAATAATAACAATAAGGGGTTACACTAGTAGTATATGGGCCTAACACTTTGATAGCTTTAACCAAAGAAAAGTCTTGCTTTTCCATTATATTGTATTTTAGAGGGGCATCTCTCAAGGCTTCGCTAAAAAAGGCAATAGGTTGCTCATAACCTTGATCATTCTTTTGCAGTAGGACAACAACAATTGTATTTTCTGAAGGAAAGGAAAATATAATGAAATCCCTATCAAACTTTGGACCTACAAAAACTGGTGCTTTTGTTAAGGCTAGCTTAATATCTTCAAAGGATATCTTAGCTTCAATGGTCCATTTTATGGTCAAATCTTTCTTCAACATGTTATTAAATGATCTAATTAATTTTGCTAAGTTAGAAATAAATTTCCTAAGAAAAATATTTTTTCCTAAAACGGCTTGTAATTCTCTAATGCTCCTAGGATGTTGTATTTGTAAGATGTCCTCAATTGTTGCAGGATCTATTTGGATACCATATTTACAAATTATATGGCCTAATAAATTTCCCTCTTCTAACCCAAATAAAGATTTTTTTGGATTCAAAGAAATTCCATACTTCCTACATTTGATGAAGACTTGCCTTAGATGATCCAAGTGTTGTTTATCAGATTTTGAGAATACATTGATGTCATCTAAGTATATTACTAGGAAGTCATGAATTTCCTTAGCAAAATCTATGTTCATGGCTCTTTGGAAAGTAGTCCCTGCATTCTTTAATCCAAAAGGTATTTTCACAGATATGAATGTGCCCCAAGGAATAGTGAATGCTATTTTAGCCTGGTCATCTGGGTGAACTAAAATCTTATTATAATAAGAAAACCCATCCAATAATGAGATTCTGGTGGACCCCACTGCATTTTGTAAGATGTGATCCATTTTAGGAAGAGGGAAATTGTCTTTAAGTGAAATTTTATTAAGATTCTTGAGATCAACACAAAGTCTAATCTCACCAGTCTTTTTCCTTGTGGGTACCAAATTTGAAACCCAATCAAAGAATCTAATTGGTTCTATTGTCTTGGCCTCATACATCATTCAGATATCCTTTCAATAGAAGGCAATAGGATGGGATTAATCCTCCTCAGCTTTTGTCTGAAAGGTTTTTAGTTTTCTTTTATGGGGATGGTATGTTGTATTATGCTGGTGTCATAGGACTTGAGGTCCTCATAACTCCAAGCAAAGACATCTTGGAATTCCTTTAGTAATTCAAGGTATTTCACCTTTTTAGTAGGAGGTAAGGACTTTGAAAGTTTTATCAATTTTGGATTTTCCTCAGTACCTATATTACACTCCTCTATATCAGATTTCAAGGGTTCCATTTTTGGTTTTCTTGGGACATCATTTGAATCAAACAAGTCTTCCAAAGGACTTAATCCTTTGGCCAAAAGTTGTCTTCGAGATTAATGATTTTAGAGTCTTCGTTAATTATCTTATCAATTTCAACTTGACTTAGGTTTTCTACATTTGATTTCGTAAATTTAGTGCGATGAAATCTATCTATCTCTTCCTCTTATATTTTATTAATTTCTAGTTTATCTTTGAAATCATGATCTACTGTTATGTCAGTATTTATATTACTATTTACAAATTCTTCTTCTAAAGTTAAATTATTTATCTGTTGGTTATTAGTGAATACTTGCTATTTTTTTAAGTTATCAAGGATAGCATGTCTATGCCTAACCTCAGCAGTGTATTGATGGTTAGGTTGAAATGGTAACTTACAAGTGTTGGCAAACATTGCTAAACTATGAGCCTGCATATTATGTCTCCTTGGGATGACTGCAAGCTTACTTTCTATAAAAGTGTTCAATATTTCTACAACTGTTCCTCTATCAAAACTTAACCTAGGATCTCTGGTCATATATACAACATTAATTTGTTTTATAACCAACTTAGAATATCCCATAATAGAAACTCTTATAGCTCCTAGCTTTTTTGAGACCTAAAAGAAGTGCCTCATACTCAGCCATATTTTTAGTGCATTTGAAATTTAGTCTGTAAGCATGGCCCTTTGAGTGATCATTCTCTAATTTGTATATCCACACTCTTGCTCCTGCTCCTAATTTATTCACTGACCCATCAAATTCAAGATGCCATAATATTTCATGTTCATAATTCTTACTATCCCGGGGGGCAAAATTTTCATTGATTAAGGTGTCTTGATCAGATTTTTTATCTGAAAGCTCTTGAATTTGGATAGTTTCATTTTGAGATGTAACTGCAATTTCTTTTGGTTCTAAAATAATGCTATTTGAAGTAGTTTCTTGTGTTTGTTCAACATTGTATAGAATAAAAGAATTGATGTCAGAATGCATGGAATAGATAGGAAAGTTTTCAGGCTTATCCTAACAACTCACTACATATTTCATTAGGGTCTCTCTGTACAATGTTTTAGGATGTCCAAAGACTGAAATTGTGGCATATGACATGTCAAGTTGCAAATATCCTTGGAGTTTAGCCCCCATGATCTAGACAATAGCATGCCATATTTATGGGGTATGTCAGCAACAACTATATCCATGAGGATGGTTTTAGTAGGATATTGTAATAAGGAAATACACAAGTCTTTAATTAACCCTAGACACTTTACTTGACTTGAGTCAAATGAAAATAGGTCCATGTAAGCCCTAGTAATGTCCAAGATTAATTTTTCCATAAAAGATTTAGGCATTAAATTATGTGAATCCCCGGAATCTAACATTGCATTGTGTAATATTTTATCATGAATGTTAAGGCTAACATAAAAGGGTGGTATCCCTCCTTCTAATGGTTTTCTATTAACATCAGGATCGAATATAAGCTGAGGTTGATCATCAAACAAGTTGACAGAGTCTTCATTCTCAACGGAGTTTAAGGTTTTGCTTATTTGAGATTTATAGGTTTCATTTTTAATCAGCTCTGTTAAGGGAACTGAGATCTTCAGTTTAGCCACCTCTGCTCCCAAATTGAAAGGAAAAGGGGCTTTCTCTATTTGAGGGCTTGGAATTTTTAGGGGAGGAGTTTGAGTAGATTGCTCTTCTTTTTCTGCATTTGAAGTATATTTCTATGGATTTTCTAATATGGTGTTTAGATATTTCTCCACTATCTCCTTGGAGGGGATTGAAGTGGATGGTTGATCATCAGGGGGTTGATCATGGGTTATATCTACAATGGTGGGACAAAAAAGTTTCTGATTTGGTATAGGGAGGATTTGGAGAGTTTTAGTAACTGGAGTTGTTTTAATTTTCTTAGGTTGATTTGGTACTGCTTTCTTGTTTTCGTCGAGAGTATCAATGTTCCTTACTCCTCAGGTTGTACTGTTTGTGCACTTTGAAGATAGCATAATCATACCCTCACTTATAATCGAATGATTCTCTAGATTGGGTCTGAAATTGTTGAAGCATATGTACTTCCTGATCATCTTGAGTAAAGAAGACAATTTCCTCTTCATCTAATCCCATTAAGTTAATTTGCGTATCTTGTTCAGGCTCTTCTAAATGGGATGTTTCAACATAGTTTTCTTGAAAAGGAGGCCTAATATTCTTATCAGGTGCATTTTTTCCTCTATTTTGATTTTGATTGTTTATAAACTTTGGATTTCTCACTGCGGGTTCTTGGTGATTATCCCATTGAGGCTTCCCTTCAATGTTCTCTATCCTATCCATCAGTTTTTCCATTCCTTTTGTTAGGACATCTATTTTTAGGTGAGAGGGTGAGGCTTCATCTTTCACAGGTCCTCTCCTTTCATTCCTAACCCTGGCTCTTTCTACTAGCAACTTAGCTTCTACACTAACTGCTACACTCTGCATGTCTTCTAAAGTTGGAGGATTTCTCTCTCTAAGTTGGAATGCCATATCAGTATCAAACCCATCAAGAAACTTTATCAGCGCTAACATAGGTGGGGGTCTAAGATTCATTTGTATTGCATTGTATATATTGTTAAATCTGGTACACTAATCCTGGACTATTTCATTTGGTCCTCTTTTGATGCTTTTTAATTCTGAAAGAATCTATAGAGGATTCTTTTTATTTTCCCATATATTTAAAAATTGTTGATAAAATACTTCTAAACTCTCTATGCTATTAACAGGCAATGCTCTAAACCATTTCCTAACATCACCGGCTAGAGTCTAAGAAAAAAGTCTCATTTGAACGTCTCCAATATCAATTTCATGCAATTCAAAATAATCTGTCATCTTATTTTCATGTTGCTCTGTTGTATAAGGTCCTATGCCATCAAACTAGAAAATTTTGTTCTAGTAGTCTTGTGGCATGGTACCTAGTGGAGTAGGTAACATAAGAGGGGCATACCTATTTGCCATGGCTCTAAGTTGGGCAGGGCTAAGAAGTGGAGTTGGGGTACCACAGGATGATATAGTAGTTGATGGAGAACTAGGAACAATAGGTGTTTGATGGGTAACAATAGGTTGGTAGGGAAGTGAGGGTATGAATGGAGGTGAGGAATGAAATTTGGAGGTGGAGGGGAATAATGGTGAACTAAAGGGAGTTGGAACTATTTCAGAAAGCTCAGGGATCTTAACATTAGTAAGGGATGTTTGAGGGAATTTAAAATATACTCATCAATTGACTGGTTTGCCTTTTGGACTTCAAGATCTGCAATAAACTCTGGATCTAGAACTATTTCATCAAGTGCACTTTCAGACCTGGTTCTAAATAGGGAAAGTTCAAATGACTCATCAAAAGGGAGGTCTTCTAAAAACAACCACTCGTCAAGGAATGAATCTACTTTGATTGAAGGTGTTGGACTTACTGAACTTTCTTGTCTTCTGGATCTTCTTGAAATTAGGTTGGGACTATCCACTACTTGGGTAGGGTTTGGATTAGGATTGGCCCTAGTATAGTGAGTTCTCAGTATAGTGAGTTCTCCTTGAAGCTAGAGTTTCAAACTTTTCTAGTTACTTTCTTTTTGTAAAATTTTGTAAATAAATTCTAATAAACCCTTCAAGAGGCTTGAAATAAATATTTTAAATTTTCTCAAACGTTTATTAAGACTGAGGATTTAAGTTCCCCAATGGATTGAAGTTATCAAAAGAAGGAATAATGTGAGGTAACCACAAACCAATCTTTAGACATAGGTTCTAGCCAACCTAAGTCCAAAGAGGGCTCTCTCTCTATAATTTAACTTTGTTTGGGTGAGGATTTTAGGCTAGTTCTTAGTGTTCATAAGGTTTTGATTTTGGTTGGCTGGTGGAATTCTAGGAATAGATGGATAGAGCTAGTTTCTACAAGCCATTGCGCTACGGAGTCAATAAAATGATAGCATAACTAGATCAGATCATTAAGGGAATGCTCACAGGGCAGGCTAGGAAAGCAAAAGTAAAATCTTCAAGGGCTGATGGATGGAATGATTCTAACTAGGGTGAAGGGCACTTAGGAATCCTTAGATCAGGATCAAAATGAGGAACATGGGGTGATCATCAACAAAGGGCAATTGAGAATCCTTTGCTACATAGACCAAAAAGGAAAACTACGAAAGCTTAGGAGCAACTAAGAATTCCCTAGCTAAGATAGTTTAGCATAAAAATTTAAGAACATAAACAATCAAGACAGAGTGCATTTAAGCCAGTTCTGAAATATCATTCCTAGTCTAGCTTTCAGATTTCATAGGAACACATATGATTATTAACAAACATAAGGAAAAGCAATAAAACACATGAGAGAATACATATATGAATTTTTCTTTACACAAGAATCCTAAAAAATATCTAAGCTTTAATCCATGATCAAATAAGCCAATCCAATTTTTTGATACAATAAGACTTTTATTTAAGAGAAAAGTCTATAGAAATGTCTTTGAATCAACCCCAAATACTTCTAAATGTGAAGTATTTATACAAAAAATAATTACAAAATATCTCATAATAGTCTAAGATTTAATTTAGGAAATAAAAATATCTTCAAGCATGAAGATAGAGACATATGGAAAACTACATCATGTTGTCCCTTTTATTGTGGTAGTGTTGGTTGTTGCAGTTGAGTTTGAGCCCTTTAAGCTAGCTGATATTTGTACACTGGAATCATCTTTATCTTTAATCTTTCACTAATACTCTTTAACCCTGCTGATTTATCTTTCACTTGATTCAACTAGCTGCCTTCAGATTTATTGTGGTAGCTTATAGTAAATCTATCATTTTTTCCCACCATTCATCCTCAGATAACTTTTCTTTTATCATTCTTCTGTATATTTCATCTTCTTCTGTGTACTTAGCAAAATTGCACTTGGTGAAAAACAAATGTTTCACCTCATGCTCTAAAAAGAACAAGTTTTCAAAAGTGTCATACAGTACTTTCCCTGTAGGAAAGGCTTTGATACATGAAGTATTGGCTTGTTCCTTAGCCAATTTCCTAATTCTGTAAGTGTAGTCCAATTGGCTCATGAGTTTATCATGGATGACCATAGGATTGGGAAGGCCTTTGTCCCTAAAAATTTGAAATTTGGCCATAAACCTGTCAATTGCCACCTACATGTTATGGCATTTTTCTTCTAAGTTAACCATGAGGTTTCTTTTGGAAAGAACCTTTTTGACTTCTAAGATGGCTTCAACCTTATCATCTATACCAAGCTCATTTATCTCATGTTTGTTCTTGTTGTTCAAGAAGCGGATGAGTCGATTGGCATCCTCCAGTATATCACCCAATTCTTCATTTCCTTTTTGGATAGCTCCAGTAGCTACCTTTACCAATTCTATTTGCTCAAATATAACTTGAATTGCTGGCCAAATATCATTGATAGAGTTAATGATATTGGCCCAGAGCATTTCTTTTGTTGCTTTTGTAATGTCAAGTCTTTCTCTAGGACCTTAAGTTTCTCACCCGTCATCAGGGCTTTTTGTGTTTCTTCTCTTTGTTGAATTTGGGCAAGCTTACAGTTAGTTTCTAAGCTTTCCACTTTCTCCTTTAGCCTTTTGACCTCTTTTCCCTGGATTAACATCTCCTCCATGGATTTTACTAGCTTTGTTGTTTTCTCTGTAAATGTACCTACTGTTGTAGACTTGATTTTGATTGGCAGTGTTGTGGTAGTTGGAGCTATTCGTGCCAAAGATGCTATCAATGTAGAAGGAACTACAATTGTTACTATGGGAATGGCAGTTGTGGAAGTTGTTGTCAGATCACTTTGTTTGGACTGAATAAAAATATCCAACTCCTTCTCTGTCTCTTGAAATTGATCATTTCACTTTAGGACCAAGTCCATGAGCTCTTCATGTCCTTTTGTGCCTCTATCACTTCTATTATTTGTGGCTGATGTAATGGTGGAATCTTGAGTTGCTTCTTCAAACCAGCTATGTCATCATTCTTCTTTTTTATCAAATTTTTAGTGGCCTTTACATCTTTGGGATCGTGTCCCAACTTAATGAATAAGTCCTCCAAGGACTTCATTCTAGTATCTTTGGCCTGTGAAGAGGCCTTCTCCAATTGGAACTAAGCTAATATGTTATTCAAGGAATTTTGCAATTGGTGGGCTGTGATGGCTTTCCCTTTCAAGGTGGAGTAAATCATTTCCTCTGTTTGCTTGTGCAGCTCAATCTGGTCAATAGGATGAATGTCCTTTGCCAGTACTTCGAAGTCTATCTTCTTGAAGTCTACTACTCTTCTTGGTTGCTGAGTAATGGGCTTCATGAATTTCATTTGCATCTTACCCTCTTTTACATCATAGGCTAACATAAGCCTTGTCTAATTGGTATGGACCATCGTTAATTATTGTCCATAATTTTGGGATTTTAGCCTCTCATTTCTGTCTTTTATGTCCATGTACCTTTCTTTGATGTCTTGGTTTCTGTCAGATGGCACCTTGAATGAGGACACTTCAACACTCTGTTTCCTAGTTGATCTTTGATTCTGAGTTGGGCCTTCTTTCTGGCTTTCACAAAATGTACCTCATCTGAATTGATTATCTGCCTATAGTACTCCAGAGTAAATAACCTCATTGGGAGGTATCTGGGTAGTTTATATGGGGCCAACTCACAGCCATAAATCGTAATTTTAGTGTGATTTTGGTATAAGTACCAATCTCCCACTTTGTGTTGTTTTGAGAGCTACACAATCCTCTTGATATCTGAACTGATTTTTGGAGGAGGGCTTCCTAATAGCATTGTCACAATGGGATGTACAAATAGGTCTATAAATTCTGTATATAGATATGGGGAGTCATGCTTATGGATTAAAGGAGTTCAAAAATTCACTGACCTAGGCTGACCTTTTGTATCAAGCTTTTGGAGAGTAAAGGGGAACTTGTCAGCTTGGTAATATAAAAAGAGGTGATACAAGATAGAGGAATACTTAAAAAATCTCTCTTTACTCATCCTTAGAAATTGGTCATGCATTCTATCAGCTATAAACTTGGCATAATCATAAATGACAGTAGGAGGCTATCCTCGAGTAAAGATGGACATGAAATCCAGGATGATTTCATATATATACTCGCTAGTGGTGTAACCTAAGACACTGGAAATCATTGCTACAATGTCCTAACTAAATGTGGAAAATATGGTGGCCACATATGGAGGATCTTTTGGGATATGCTTTTCGTCCCTGATGAAAGTTTGGAACATCTTAGCAAGTTTTGCAGTGGTAAGCTCGAGGAATCAATCTAATAGGTCTCCAATTGAAATATGGGTTATATTTTTCACTAGTTGAAGTTGCAACATTTCATTTGTTGATTCAGCAGTGATGATGAAAAGTACAGTCTGGTTTGGGGACATCGCTGCTCTTTGGCTGGGGATATAGTTTGCATGGTAGTAATGGACAATTTCAGGGAAAATATGAACTTTAGGGAATTGTTACTTGGGTAAATTGGACTCCCAAAGACCAATTTTATCAGCGTGGTTCTGCTATTGATCTCTATATCGGTAGTATAGTTTAAAAGGTGATTCAAGGACGAAGGTGTCCTTGTGTTATCACTCAGGTTGTCCCTAGGCTCCTTATAGGGATACGGCCAAGGTAACCACAAACCAATCTTTGGATTACAGGTTCTAGCCCACCTGCAATCAGAGAGGGCTCTCTCTTTAATGATTCAACTTTGTTGATGATTTTAGGCTAGCTTTTGGCATAGGGGTTTTTTGTTTGGGTTTGGATGGAAGGTAGAAATCTCAAGCAAAGAGGCAAGGTAAGGTGTGATAAATTTCAAACCATTGGGCGTGGAGTCATAGTTTAAGGCTTGCTATAGTGTCTTCTTGATCAAAGGAGGATTAAGGAGTGAGATAGCCACACATGATACAATTAACAGTCTACCGAAGGGATGGAATGATGGAAATTAGGGATGAAAGGCAAAGGAGAATCATTTCATCATACTGAAAAAGAGGAGAAATGGATGAATGGTGATCTAGGAGCAGTTAAGAATTCCTAAATTCTCATTCATATGTGAAAGAAATAGCGTAAACAAGATCAATTTAAGTATACATGCTCATAGCTATTTCTGATGAAAACATAGAAAAATGCATAAATTGAACTTAAGGTGTAGTGAAACAAATCTTAAGCTATTATTTTTTCCTGCAATTTAGAAGGCGGAACGGTGGTAAAAACATGAAAATTAACAGAGGAGAGAAACACTTATTGAATCATGTTAGAAGCACAGGAATTCCGTAATCACTCCTTGGGCACATTGAACACATCAAGCAGTTTCGAAATCCATGCTTTCAACAATCTTTGATTATAGAAAGTATGACAGTTATAGTGCGGGTCTCTGCTTGGAGAAAATGCTGGGAAGAAAATTAAGCAATGTCTTCGACTCACTAACTAACCAACCTACCAACCAACCCCCCACTACATTGTTCAGGGTGGTATATATAAGCAAAATATCCAAAAGTCATTCATTACAATTGACCTAAACAAGTCTCCTAGAAAAGCTTTTCAAAAATCTAAGTGTTGCTGGAATTAAATGCAGGTAAGTCCCTTTGGCTACGCTAGAGGCAGCTGAATCAGAAAAGACTACAATGTGGCCTTTGGAGGCTTGATGAAGTGCTGCTGAGATGATTGTGCTTCGGGATCTGTAGATCTGCTCTGGTGCGAGTTAAATGTGCAATGATTATGATTTGAGGGCTTTGAGTGGCTTTGCCCTCTTTCTTTGACTCTGCTGGAAGGTATTAAATGTTCTCCTGCTTCGGGCCGCTGCTTAAGATTTTCACTGATACTCTTTGCCACTACATTGATGGCTTTCGCCACCTACTGATACTCTTTGACACGCTTGCTACCTGACGATTTGATCTGATACACTTTAAACTTTGTCATTGGTCCTCTGCTGTCTTTAAACCAGATCAATTTGGCACGATCGGGCGATTTTCGGGCTTTTTCAGCGCACAACGGGCCAAGGAATTGAAATATTCCCCAAAGATTCCCCAAAATAGCCTATTTCCTATAGCGATGCGCGATTAGCGCTTCGTGCTAATCGTGCATCGAAAACTGCCTTTGTTTCTTGTTCTAGAGCTCCGAAGTGCGATTTCTCTTCCTGCGCGAATTTTCGGATTTCTGGATGCTGATGTCAGCATGACGTCAGCAGTACGGCGGATGACGTCAGCTTGCGATGGGTCCCTGGTACATAAGTGACATGGTGAGGTGCTGATACTGAAGGTAATGCGATGAACTTCTCCGATGCGATCGCAATATCGCATCGGCGGGGAACGGGAAGGTGTTTTAGTTGGACATTTGGCGCTTGCGACCGTCGATCGCCGATATCGCGATATTGCGTCAGGTGGCGACGGATGGGTCACAACTTGCATGGAGAGGATACTACGATCTGGCGATGCGATCTGGCTTTCTATGGTCTATGGAGTGTTAAGGAAGTCGGCAAGGGGTTTGTTGGGGTCGGAAGGAGTAAGTAAGTGGGTCTGAAAGGCATTTGAGGCTTCGGAAGTAGTCCGATAACCTTAAAAGGGATTTTATACTCTGGAAGGAGTCCATTGTATTTGGAAGATGGTTTGAAGGGGCAGCATGAGGGTTCTTGCTAAGTTTCAGGTAAACTGAGCAATTCCCAGGGGTACTTATGGTTATTTTTCAACTAGGGGGAGGGATATTTACATAGGGGATGATTTACATAATTTTAGTAGGGGGATGGGAAAATATAGGGAGATAAATAATAATTTCAGTGGTTAATATGGAGATGGTGAGGAAGCGCTAAGTTCAAGAGACCTTAGGCTATTTACAAGGGGATAGAACCCTTTTCAGAGAGAGTATGGAACAACTTTGACTAAAGCAGATCTTTACCCAAGCTAATGCTATGAAAATGATGGAACTTAAGAGGTATCAAGCAGATATTAACCTCTTTTATGGAAGTTAGTTAATGATTGGGGGGGAATGGAGAAAGGGAGTTAGTTATACCTATTTTTGAGCTTTTCGAATAGAACTGCCTACTAATTGTGTCCTGAGTAGAGATGATGCCTGGAAATCTGGAACTAATCAGCAATTAAGATTCAGCAACCTCAAAACTACCTACCCAGCCTACTTACCTAACATTTTTTCTTCTTTTGATTTGGGTGCACTTAGACTTGCAAACCCATCATTCCATTTTTTTTTCATGCTTTCCTATCTACAGACTACCCTTATTTCATCTGAGGGCCCAGATTAAACTGTTGGGCTCCTTTGATTCTCTACCTATCTAAGACTCTGCCAAGATTAAGCTGTTTGGACAGATTTACATTCTCTATATTCTAAAACAGGAAATTTAAACCTAGGGAGACCAAGATTAAGCTGTTTGGACCTCCCTTTAACTGAAAATTGGCGATACTGGAATAACTTCTCAAAAATTTGGAAGGCAATTGAATGAAATTTGAGTAGCCTTCTTCACTTGGAGACTGTTAAGCAAATATGGAGCATTGCATCATGAAAAGTATGACATATTTGGCCTGTAAAAATGTCAATCATGAAATATGAGTAACCTACTGCAGCAGGAGGCTAACAGTGGCTCCACTTGGGGATGGTTTCTCCTTGTGAGAATCCAAGAACAACAGGTCAGAATGCCTTAGTCTTTAGTTGTTGCTGTTTTGGACGTCTTCTTCCTGACTGTTGGATTGATTTGAACTTATTAGACTTGGTAAGAACTCTTTCCTTTCGCTTGTGCTGCTGTTAAACTGTATAGCACTGCCTGCTTTCTTCTGCGTGCTCCAGCATTATGGATTCTTACAGAAATCAAAATATTGATATATACAACTATGTACAAAATAAACCACCATCTGCTTTTTTCAAGCAAGAGGATCATTGTAGTGCTTCAGCATCCGGCCATTTACCGAGCCTTCTTCAGTTGTGCTGCCATCTGGAGATTTGAGAAAATAGGTGTTATTGCCTTGCATCGCGCTGATAATGTATGGACCTTTCCACAGAAAATCGAATTTTGTGTGTTTGCCCTTGTCTTCTCTTCGTGAATCCCATCTTAGAACTTTGTTGCCTACCCGGAAATCCTCTGCTTTGGTCTTCTTATCGAACATTTTCTTGATTTTTTCCTGCAGTATCTGAGCTCTGTTGAAGACTTCTTCTCTGGTTTGCTGAAGGTGAATGGTTTGATTAACTCTTCTCTGCATGTCATTCGGTTCAGCCTAAATTTCTTGCAACAATTTGATAGTAGGTATGCCTAGAGATGAAGGAAACTTGGCTTCCATGCCATATACAAGTTCATAAGGGCTCATCCCGATGGATTTTTTGGTGGAAAGTCTGTCTGCCCACAGAGCATCTGTGAGCTTTTTGTGCCAGTTCTTTTTGTTTTCTTCCAGCAGCTTCTTTATGATATTGATGAGGCCTTTGTTGGAAGACTCGGCCAAGCCATTACCTTGAAGGTAATAAGCTGTGGAGTGACCTAAGGTAATGTGGTATTTATGGCAAAAGTTGATGATTTTTTTGGATTTTAAAGCCGCGGCATTGTCAATGATAATTTTCTCAGGGCAGCTGAATCTGGAAAGGATATTGCTCTCAAGGAATTGGATAATGGTGGAGTCATTGGCTTGCCTACACAGGATGGCTTCAATCCACTTGGTGAAATAATTGGTGGTTGTTAAAATCCACTTGTGTTGGCCTGAGGAAGAGGGATGGATTTCTCCAATGAAGTCAAGACCCCATTGTTGAAAAGGTTTCTCGGTTGAAATGGGCTTAAGGGGCAAGGGGAGTAGTTTTCTTTTCCCTTCAAAGATTTGGAATTTGTGGCATGAGACAGCAAACTTCTTTACATCTGCAAATAAAGAGGGCCGGTAATAACCAGCCCGTAGGATCTTGTCAGCTGTGGATTTCCAATATAAGTGTCCTCCACAGTCCCCTGCATGAAATTCTTTCATGATGCTGTTAGTTTCATCTATAGTTAAACATTTAAGCAAAATACCTTCATGATTTTTCCAAAATAAAGTACCATCTATGACAAAAAACTTTAATGATTTCATCCTTAAAAATATTTTCTTGGTTCTGGACAATCCTGGGGGAACACACAGGTTTAATAATACAAAGCAAATATCAGCGTACCAAGGGGATTGCATGAAAGTTTCACTGATTTGTGGAATTGCCAGCTCGGGTTCATCATCTAGTTGATTAATGTATAATGCTTGGAAGTTTGTTTCGGACATTAGCTTGGCTAACCCTTGTCCTTTTATGAGCTTGGTGGGCTTTATCTAAATGTCGTATTCAAGGATGTTGGCAATCCACTTGCCTCCTTTGCCTTCCAGTCCCTCTTGAGTTAGTATATCCTTTACAACAACATTAGGGGCATAGGCAATCACATGGGAGTATAGGATGTAAATTCTGAAATCTTTGATGGCTTTGACCAGGGCGTAGGCTTGCTTCTCCATAATCTGAAATTTCAAGGGTGCGTCTCTCAAAGCTCAGCTGAAGAAAGCAATTGGCTTCTCGTTTCCCTGATCATCTTTTTGTAGAAGGACAACAGCTATAGTGTGTTCAGATGTGAAGGAAAAAATGATAAAATCTCTGTCGAATTGAGGATTGGTAAGGACATGTGTTTGAGTTAGGGCAGTTTTTATACTCTCGAAAGCCTGCTTGGCTTCAAGAGACCATCTTACCTTGGCATTCTTTTTTAGCATGTTGCTCAATAGCCTTACTAGCTCGGCTAGATTTGGGATAAATCTCCTCAAGAAGTTGATCTTTCCGAGGAATGCTTGCAATTCTTTTATGTTTCTTGGGTAAGGGATTTGGAGGATAGCTTGAATTCTTTCCGGGTCAATTCTAATCCCATCTTTTGATATTATATGCCCTAAAAGCTTTCCTTCCTCTAGGGAAAACAGGGACTTCTTAGGGTTCAAGGAAATGCTGTATTTCCTACATGTCATGAAGATTTTCCTTAAGTGCTTAAGGTGCTCTTGGTCGGATTTGGAGAATGGGATCAGGTCATCAAGGTAAACTACGAGGAAATCATGTATCTCCTTAGCAAACGCAATATCCATTGCCCTTTGAAAGGTAGCACCGACGTTTTTCAGCCCAAAAGGCATTTTAACATACTTGAATGTTCGCCAGGGTGTGGTAAAAGCTGTCTTGTCTTGGTCATCCGGGTGAACAAGGATTTGGTTAAATCCTGAAAATCCATCTAGAAAAGAAATTCTAGAGGAACCCACTACTCTTTGCAAGATATGATCCATTTTGGGCAACGGGTAGTGGTCTTTTAGAGAGACTTGGTTTAAATTTCTCAAGTCTACACACAGCCTTATCTCTCCTATTTTCTTCCTAGTGGGAACTAAGTTAGACACCCATTCAGAGAATCTAATGGGCGCAATGATACCTGCTTCAAACATTCTCTTTATTTCTTTTTCAATCAAAGGAAGAAGCATGGGGTTGATTCTTCTAAGTTTTTG
>APFE031618685.1:7500-34282 GCA_000404065.3 Pinus taeda | reverse complement strand
CAGAGAATCTAATGGGCGCAATGATACCTGCTTCAAACATTCTCTTTATTTCTTTTTCAATCAAAGGAAGAAGCATGGGGTTGATTCTTCTAAGTTTTTGTTTGAACGGTTTTTGTTTGGTTTTAGGGGAATGGTATGTTGGATTACTGAAGTGTCATAGGACTTCAAGTCCTCATAACTCCAGGCAAACACATCTTGGAATTCTTTGAACAAATCCACATATTTCGGTTTTTGGTCAGGAGGCAGATTTTTGGAAAATTTAATCATTCTGGGGTGTTCTGTTGTTCCTATGTTGTGTTCTTCTATGGCAGCATTCAAAGGTTCCATATTTGGTTTTTTGGCAACATCGTTGTCATCAAACATGTCTTCCAATGGAGTAAGGCCGGTAGGCAGAACATTACCTTTCAGATCAATAAACTCATCCTTTATCTTGGCTGTTTTCTATGAACAAATTTGTTTCAGCTGCCCTATGTTTGTACTGTCGAAAACAATTGGGCTTAGGATTTGTTTAGCTGTTGCAACTGTTAGAGTCAGGTGTTTTTCTTCTGCTGACCGTAGTGATTCGACTATCGCATCCATGTCAATGTTTGTGTTGGAGAATTCGTCCTCCAGAGTCAAAAATTTGTTAATCTGGGCATCATCTTGGAATACCTACCAATCCTTGACATTGTTAGGGACCGAAGGTCTGTGTTTTATTTCAGCAGCGAAATGGTGATTTGGTTCAAAGGGAAGCTTACATGTGCTAGCGAATGTGGCTAGGCTATGGGCATGAATATTATGGTCTCGTGCAATTTTGGCCAACTCAAATTCACTGAAGGCGCTGAGAAATTCGTTGGCAACAGCTTTGTAAGCTCTCATTCTATTATCATTAGCGACAAAGTTACCCTTTATCTGTTGTATGATCAAGTCCGAATCACCTAGGATGGAGATGGTAGTAGCTCCTAGGGTTTTGAGCAACTTGAGACCTAAGAGAAGAGCTTCATACTCCGCCATATTGTTTGTACATCTGAAATTGAGTCTATAGGCATGGCCTTGTGCACGATTCTCGTGAGTATTGCAAATCCACACTCCAGCCCCTGCTCCTAACTTGTTAACTGAACCATCAAACTCCAAATACCATGTGGCTTCTCGTTCAAGGTTTGTATTGAGAGTTTCAGTTGTTTGGGATACGGGTGGATTGGTAATTTCTGTTTCAGGATTTTCTTCTTGCTGCTTGTTGGTTGCCTTAGCTGTTGAGACAATTTCATGGGTATTGGCAATCGATTCCTCATTGACGTTCGTTCCTTGCTCCAAAGATAATGGCTTATCATCAGTTGGAGGGCTGGTGTTATCATTAAATAAAATAAAAGAATCCATATCAGAATGGATTGAGTATATTGGAAAATTTTGGGGTTTTTCCTCACTGCTTACCACATACTTCATTAATGTTTCTCTATAAAGTCTCTTTCGTTGCCCAAAGACAAATATAGTGGCATAAGAGAGGTCGAGTTGAAGGGATCCTTGCAATTTTTCTCCCCACGATCTGGATAGAAGCATACCATACTTTGTGGGAATGTTGGCAACTACTACGTCCATCAAGATTATCTTGTTGGGGAATTGGACTAGGGAGACACAAAGGTCTTTAATCAAGCCTAAACATTTGACCTGACTTGAATCAAAAGAATACAGATCTTTGTGGGGCCTGGTGATATCGAGATTCAACTTTTCCATTACATCTTTGGGCATAAGGTTATGTGAGGCCCCTGAGTCAAACATAGCATTATGCAGTATTTTGTCATGTATGTGTAGGATGACATAGAAAGGTGGAACAGGTCCTATGTTGTTTTTCCGTCAACTTCTGGCCCGAACAGTAGTTCAGGGGTATCATCTAAAACGTTTACATCATCCCTTACTTCTAGTAATTGAAGCGGCCTTTGAATTTGTTGTCTATATACATCATGCTTAGCCAGTTCTGAGAGGGGAATGGAAATCTTGAGTTTTCCAATCTCTGCTTCTAAACTGAATGGTTTTTCCAATGAGTTCTTGGCGTTGGCAGTGGTGAATTTCTCTTTTTTAGGCATACTCTCTATGTTCTCTTTTGGAATGTCAGTATCACGGTGTATGACCGTTTGTGGTATCTCTGTTTTGGGAAGATGTCCAGGAATGCTCTTCAGATCTTCTTTCGGATAGGAGGGGGGCAAAGGCTGCTTAATAAGAGAATGTGTATCTGTTAGATCCTCCACAGTAACCTGATGAGGGTTTGGGACAGGGTTGTCAGCTGGTTGATTGTTGATGATCTTCCCTTTACTTTTGTTGAGATGTTTTCTATCTTTTGTTTTGCTAGGTGGGGGAACATCAACAGTCATTGTTCTTAATTTGTATTGCTTGTGTACCTCGTATATAGCAGTGTCATATCCTTGTTTAAAGTCAAAGGACTCTCCCGATTTGGTGCAGAATTGTTTTGTATCAAGGTATGGTCGGTCTTCTTTCGCGAGGAAGATTTGCTGTTCGTTTTCTGAATCTATCGGGTTCATATGCGTCCCGTCTGTGGGCTCAGCGGATGTAGATGCCTCCGCATAGTTTTCTTGAAAATGAGGCCTAATATCGTGGTCCGGACTGGCCCTACCAACGTTTTAGTTTTGAATTTTTTTGAAGTTTGGGTTCCTTATGGCATTGTGCTGTTGACCCTCCCATGAAGTTTTCTCTCGACATTGTCTATTCTGTCTCCCAGCCTGTGCATGCCACTAATGACAACATCTATCTTCTGATCGAAGGAGGAGGGCTCTTCTTTGAAAGTGGTTCTTCTTTCAGTTCTAGTTCTCTTTCTTTTAGCGATTAGATTTGCTTCCACGCTCACTGCAGCGTCTTGCATTTCTGCGAGGCTTTGAAGGGCTCTTTCCCTTAATTGATACGCCATCTCAGCATCAAAGCCATCTGAGAATTTGTATAACGCGAGGTCAGGTGGAGGTCTTAAATTTTGTGGTATTGCATTGTAAACATTATTAAATCTCGTACAGTAATCCATAATAGCTTCCCCAGGTCCTCTCTTGCTAGTATAATACTCGGACAGTATGTGCAGGGGGTCTTTCTTTTTCTCCCATCTATTAATGAATGTCTGGTATAAGGCTTCCAGGTTTACTATAGAATTGGGTGGAAGTGCCCTAAACCAGGTTCTGACATCCACGGTCAAACTTTGGACAAAAATATTCATTCTTACACTCTCATCATCAATCTCATAACTCTCAAAATAATCCTGCATTTTCTTTGTATGTTGTAGGGCGGTGCAGGAGCTTGTGCCATCAAAATAAGTGATTTTTGATTGGTAGTCCTGAGGCATAGCCCCGGGATTAGCAGGTAATTGTAATGGCGCATATCTAGCCATGATGACGGGGATAAGCGGAGCACCTAAAGCAGCGGGGATCACAGGAATAACTGGGGTAGAAGGAGTAGTAGTGGTAGTAGGAATATGAGATAGAGGTGTAGAGGAGCTACTTAGAGAAGGGGGTGATGAGCCAAGGGAACTCAGGGTTAACCGGAATAAAACTTTGACAGGGGTTGGTACACCGATTGGCTGAACTGTTTCAGGACTAGCAACAGTTTGGTATTCTTTTTGCTTTTGTTTTCTAATGATCTTAGGAATTAAATTCGGATTTTCAACAACAGGTGGGCTGTTTGGATCAGGATTTGATCGTGTATTACGTGTTTGCTTCTTAGGATCCAGCTTCTAATATATTTTTTGGGAATTTTTCTAAAAATCGCAACAGCACAGGTCGACCGAGACCTTCATAGGTCAGTTTCTTCCTCTGTAGGGCTGCAGACTAGTTTAATGAATTTATCTGAGGATTTCCCCAGCAGAGTCGCCATTATTTTATCACTCAGGTTGTCCCTAGGCTCCTTATAGGGATACGGGCAAGGTAACCACAAACCAATCTTTGGATTGCAGGTTCTAGCCCACCTGCAATCAAAGAGGGCTCTCTCTTTAAGGATTCAACTTTGTTGATGATTTTAGGCTAGCTTTTGGCTCAGGGGTTTTTTGTTTGGGTTTGGATGGAAGGTAGAAATCTCAAGCAAAGAGGCAAGGTAAGATGTGATAAGTTTCAAACCATTGGGCGGGAGTCATGGATTAAGGCTTGCTATTGCGTCTTCTTGATCACAAAGAGGATTAAGGAGCGAGATAGCCACACATGATACAATTAATATCTACCGAAGGGATGGAATGATGGAAATCAGGGATGAAAGGCAAAGGAGAAATCATTTCATCATACTGAAAAAGAGGAGAAATGGATGAATGGTGATCTAGGAGCAGTTAAGAATTCCTAAATTCTCATTCATATGTGAAAGAAACAGCGTAAACAAGATCATTTAAGTATACATGCTCATAGCTATTTCTGATGAAAACATAGAAAAATGCAGGAATTGAACTTAAGGTGTAGTGAAACAAATGTTAAGCTATTCTTTTTTCCTGCAATTTAGAAGGCGGAATGGTGGTAAATAAAAACATGAAAATTAACAGAGGAGAGAAACACTTATTGAATCATGTAGAAGCACAGGAATTCTGTAATCACTCCTTGGCCAATTGAACACATCAAGCAGTTTCGAAATCCATGCTTTCAGCAATATTTGATTATAGAAAGTATGACAGTTACAGTGGGGGTATCTGCTTAGGGAATATGCTGGGAAGAAAATTAAGCAATGTCTTCGACTCACTAACTAACCAACCTACCAACCAACCCCCCACTACATTGTTCATGGTGGTATATATAAGCAAAATATCAGAAAGTCATTCATTACAATTGACCTAAACAGGTATGCTAGAAAAGCTCTTCAAAAATCTAAGTGTTGCTGGAATTAAATGCAAGTAAGTCCTTTTGGCTACGCTAGAGGCAGCTGAATCAGGAAAGACTACAATGTGGCCCTTGGAGTCTTGATGTGGTGCTGTTGGGATGATTGTGCTTCGGGATCTATAGTTTTGCTCTGGTGCGAGTTAAATGTGCAATGATTATGATTTGAGGGCTTTGAGTGGCTTTGCCCTCTCTCTTTGACTCTGCTGGAAGGTATTAAATGTTCTCCTGCTTCGGGCCGCTGCTTAAGATTTTCACTGATACTCTTTGCCGCTACATTGATGGCTTCCGCCGCCTACTGATACTCTTTGACACACTTGCTACCTGATGATTTGATCTGATACACTTTAAACTTTGTCATTGGTCCTCTGCTGTCTCTAAACAGGATCAATTTGGCACGATCAGGTGATTTTCGGGCTTTTTCGGTGCACAACAGGTGAAGGAATCAAAAGATTCCCCGAAATGGCCTATTTCCCATAGTGATGCGCGATTAGCACTTCGCGCTAATCGCGCATCGAAAACTGCCTCTGTTTCTTGTTCTGGAGCTCTGAAGTGTGATTTCTCTTCCTGTGCGAATTTTTAGCTTTCTGGCTGTTGACGTCAGCAGTACAGAAGATGACGTCAGCCTGCAGTGGGTCCCTGGTATAGAAGTGACATGGCGAGGTGCTGATGCTGAAGGCGATGCGATGAACTTCTCCGATGCGATCGCAATATCGCATCGGCAGGGAACGGGAAGGTGTTTCAGTTGGACATTTGGCGCTTGCGACCACTGATCTCCAATATTGCGATATCGCATCGAGTGGCGACAGATGGGTCATAACTTGCATGGAGAGGATACTGCGATCCTGCGATGCGATCTGGCTTTCTATGGTCTGCGGAGTGTTAAGGAAGTCGACAAGGGGTTTGTTGCGGTCGGAATGAGTAAGTAAGTGGGTGTGAAAGGCATTTGAGGCTTCGGAAGTAGTCCGATCACCTCAAAGGAATTTTATACTCTGGAAGGAGTCCATTGTATTTGGAAGATGGTTTGAAGGGGCAGCACGAGGGTTCTTGCTAAGTTTCAGGAAACTGAGCAATCCCTGGGGTACTTATGGTTATTTTTCAACCAGGGGGAGGGATATTTACATAGGGGATGATTTATATAATTTTAGTAGGGGGATGGGAAATATAGGGAGCTAAATAATAATGTCAGTGGTTAATATGGAGATGGTGAGGAAGCGCTAAGTTCAGGAGACCTTAAGCTGTTACAAGGGGATAGAACCTTTTTTCAGAGAGAGTATGGAAAAACTTTGAGTAAAGCAGATCTTCACCCAAGAAAATGCTGTGAAAATAATGGAACTTAAGAGGTATCAAGCAGATCTTGACCTCTTTTGGGGAAATTAGTTAATGATTGGGGGGAAAATGGAGAAAGGGAGTTAGTTATACCTGTTTTTGAGCTTTTCGCATAGAACTGCCTGCTGATTGTATCCTGAGTAAAGATGACGGCTGGAAATCTAGAACTGATCAGCAATTAAGATTCAGTAACCTCAAAACTACCTACCCAGCCTACTTACCTAACATTTTTTCTTCTTTTGATTTGGGTGCACTTAGACTTGCAAACCCATCATTCCATTTTTTTTCTTTTCATGCTTTCCTATCTACAGACTACCCTTATTTCATCCGAGGGCCCAGATTAAACTGTTGGGCTCCTTTGCTTCTCTACCTATCTAAGGATCTGCCAAGATTAAGCTGTTTGGAGAGATTTACACTCTATATTCTAAAACGGGAAATTTAAACCCAGGGAGACCAAGATTAAGCTGTTTGGACCTCCCTTTAACTGAAAATTGGCGATACCGGAAAAAATTCTCAAAAATTTGGAAGGCAATTAAATGAACTCTGAGTAGCCTTCTTTGCTTGGAGACTCTTAAGCAAATATGGAGCATTGCAGTATGCAAAGTATGACATATTGGGCCTGTAAAAATGTCAATCATGAAATATGAGTAACCTGCTGCAGCAGGAGACTAACACACACAATGAGGTGGTTTGAACCACTCCTCGAATATTAGGATCTAAGATCTAAAATTAGAATCTCAATCCCATCATCACTATAACAACTTTCTAGGTTTAACTTTCTCCATTATCTCCAACGCTCCCCCTTAATGTAGAAAGGGTACTGAACAATAACGCATGCCTGCTGGTCTAGTCTTAGCTAGGCTTACAATTAAACACATGAAAAAACTTGGTAACAAAGTTTTCATTTTTGTCTTCTTGCTTGAGAGTCCATGCTTGTTCATCTTGAGTTGAGGCTTCATCTTCACTTTCCTCGCCATGAGATAGTGATGTATCTTCGCCTCATTTCTTCCCCTATGAAGGAACACTTGAATTCTTGTTCTTGTCCTTCTCAGCATTATGGCGGGCTGGATAGGAGAATTTTCCTTCTCACTATTTCTGGTGTCTACTATCTGAACATCAACAATGATGTCTTCACCATTCATTAATGCAACTTCTTTGTTAACTTCATAAAGACATGGTGTTTCCAACCATGCTTGAAGAAACTTCAATTTTGTTGTTGTTTCTTGCCTCCCAATATCTGCACAAAAAACAATGTTAGATTTAGAAAGAGGACCAAATTTACTTTCATCTTCCTACTCCTTCACGATAGTTTTCATTTCACCATCTCTCCCTACTTTATCCCTTTTTGTTGTCACAGTTATGCCTTCAGCCTCTTCACCCAGTTCTGCAAGCATCTTCTGCATTTGATCTGTTTGTGAAGATATGCCTTTCTTCTTACCAAACAGTAATTCATAAATAAGGTGTTCTTCAATCATCAAATTGATCCACTCATCATGAGGTATATAAATCTCATCAAACTTGATTTCTGCATTAGGAAAACTTTTAGTTTCTACAATAATGGTGTGTTTTCATCATCATAGATTTCAGTTACAAGCACACATTCATCACCCATCATTGCATCTTAAGTTTCACAATCAAATATGAAATCATTACAATTTAAATTCTCATCAGTTTTGTTTTCTTCTGCCACATCTTTGCAATCAGCTTCATCTAACTCGTCCCATTGATCTTCAACACTTTGTTCCTCTTCACATCCTTACTGAAAAACAACTCGTGAGTTTTCAGTCTCACATTGTTTCAAAACATATAGAATCTCTTGATAATCGTGGTCATTAATAAAACCACTATGCCTTATGAAAAAGATATCATCAAGATCAAATATGTCTAAACGTGCAGCCATATTGAAAACAGTCCAGCATATCTTGCTTTGAGATTTCTTTTCGACTCCACACGGTCCTGTAATGAGTTTTAACAACCCTGTTACCTTGCAAGAGGAAAACTTCTCCCTTTGGCATCTCTTCAACTGCACAACCTTGTAGACTGTGGCTTCTGTGCAACGCAGGTCTTAGTGCCCTCGGCTCTGGTGACGAGAAACTAAACAACCTCTCACAAGTTGGAAATGCTATCAGTATGTAATTCTGATGCACATATTTCTGAAAGTGGGTTTAAATCAACAAAAATTAATTTCTCATTTTCTGTGGCATATAATAATTTAGAAGAAAATTTATGCAATTGGTTTTTAGATTTGGATCTCCACAATTATGTTACTCATGCATGTATTCCTAGCATCTCCCACTGCAAAGCTCAAGCGATACAATTTGCCAGGAATTGTTTTGACGATCTGGGATATGGCGCTTTCCTTACCAGCCACGAGCTCCACGGCCCTCTTGCCCTGCGAAACTACAAAATGTGCCCTATCAAGGTACTTGACACTGGTCCGCAAGCCGAATCAGTAGGGTGTTCAACGTAGAGCCCGCTGTATATTTTATTATCCATTGCTTCTCGCGATCTACTGGGTGCTCTTCCCCTATAGATTTTAGGTTTCATTACTGCAGATTTGTGGCATATTGCAAACAAAGTGGCTACACTAGGCCATCTCTCTTGGAATTTGAGGCCAAGAAGAAAATAGGGATCAGTAGACGTGAGCTTCAGCTAAACCATTCCTCCAATACAAACTGTATAATGGGATTTTCTGCTTCTTTCCAGAATTTTCACGCTAGCACAGCTCAGAGACATAAGGTGCGCATATCATCAATGGATGTCAGATCCCACCTCTTCCAGATTGATCGTGCCAGAGGCAGGTGTTAGAGCAGCTTCCTCCTTAGGCAGACAGGTAGCCACCATGACACCAGAAAAAATACAGCCAATGTTTTCCACACAGCTTCCATGCACACACAACCCTTTAAAAGAAAAAAAACACAGTTAGCACGATCATCACAATTGTTTTCCTCAGATCCGCGACGAGTCGTAGATGTACACAGGATTCGTGCGACGATGCAAAAAATGAAAATGAAAGGAAGTTGGAAGAGACTCGTCGTGGCTACTCTTTTTGGCTTCCTACGACAATGGCGCGATTACTCTTCAGCTCCACAATGACGATGTCGTATTCCTCAACTCAGCGTACATACCTCTCCTTCTTGCAGCTCTGATGCCATGATAAAATACGATGTTCTATTAATTAAATGGCTCTCTAGGTGAGATACCTAGAGAGTGTACACACACTCATGCAATACACTCTATGTTTCTATGTGGAGAAGAGCCTAGTACATATAGGTTTTCACACAATGAGTTGATTTGAACCACTCCCTGAATATTAGGATCTGAGATCTAAAATTAGAATCTCAATCCTATCATCAATATAACAGCGCTCTAGGCTTATCTTTCTCCATTACCTCCAACACTTACACTTCCTGAGAGCTTTAAAATATAATGCCCAAAAACTCCAAAATAATATTGACATTGAAAATTTAAAAAATTCAAAAACTCAATATTGAAAAATAATATTAATAATTTTATTAATATAGCATATCTTAATTTAAATATACTATGATCATAAAATTATATATAATTAAAATATTAATACTTTTTAAAGTAAAATTTCATGCTATATATTGCATTAAATATAAACACATTAAGATCAATGGTTCACAAATAACTACCCTCCCTTAATAACTTAAAAAATAGAATAATATATCAAAGTTATGGAAACATAAAATCATATGCAGCAATGCCTTTTCACCATATATCTTTCCATTCATTACAAGTAATATTTTATGATCTTTACTTATCTCTATTAAAATTTGTTTTGATTAATGTTAGTAATAATTAAAATAATTTAATTTTATTTTAATTTTACATAATTTTATATAGAGATATAATATAACAAAAAAAAAACAAATATTTTTTATATGAAGAAGAAAATGTAATTTTTCACTACTTAATATGGAGATGACAAAAAATAGTATTATTTAATATTACATGATGTGTAATTCATTAATACAGTCAGTGTTTTAAACTAATATGGAGTATTTAAATGAAAATTATTTTATAACAAAAAATATTTTACACATCAACCATAAGTAAAATGTTTCAATGTTCATTATTAATAGAGAAAAATAAAGTAATTTAAATTAAAAAAAGGTTATAAATAAAATATTTCCAAAAGCTAAGTTGAGTAAAAGATTTTTAACATGCAACATATACAAAGAAAGATTGAGAGAATTCTTATTCCATTAACAATTGCTTTCTAATCCAATATATGAGGGATATTTATGATTTTTCAATTCTTAATATGGATTTGATATGTAATATTTTAGAAAATATTACTAATAAAAATAATTAAATGTATGCATACAAGAAAAAAATAGGAGGGGGGATGTTTTAACATCTTAATGTGGAGAATGTGAGTTATAGATAAAATATTTCAATGTCACACACACACACACACACACACACACACACACACATATATATATATACCATCCTAGATCTATCTTAACTCCAAATCTACTAAGCACCTAGAGGGATCAAATCTCTTTTCACTACAAAAGATGTTTGCATCTCAAGAGATTTGGTCCCTCTCTGCGCTTCGTAGGTCCAGTGCTAAGATGGATCTAGGTTAGTTTATTTTCTTATATAAAATGAAGAAATATAAAAATAATAAATAGAATGAAGCATAGTTATATATGTTTAAACACCACATAATTTAAACACTTTTGCTTTTGTGAAGAGTGTAACAACAAAGCAAACCAATGTTTCGGTGTTGTTAAAAATAACAGAAGATAAATATTAATTAATTTGTAATTTTTGGGATAAATAATGTGGATAGTATATTTTGTAAATCATCTTAACAAAATCAATAATGTGCCTTTTTTTTCCTTTTCTTTTTTGAATAAATAAAAAAAGGGTAGGCACACAAGGTGATGGCCTCAAAACTGACAATGGGACATCAAGAATTTGTGTTTGTTGGGAAACTTATATGCCTAGATTTGAAAAATTAAATTATCAAACTAGGATTGTTAATTTGGAGATGCAAGCACAAGAAATGTGGGATTAAAACTCTCGTATGTATGATGCCAGGATCTACTAAAAAACTCGAATTTAAATGTTGGCAATTAACACTATGGAATCTGTCACTAGGTCAGAGGACAACTAGTGCTACAAAGGATTTGAGTTACAATCTTTCATACAATGGATTTATACATTCATGTAAATTTGCGAGAGTAGCTTCTTGTTGTCTTGACCCTTCAATGGCCCTTTCTTATAGTGGATCTTACTTACACTACAAATAAGGGCAATTCAAATGCATTAAATACCATGAAAGTAATTTGATGATGAAATTTATAAGGCAATGAAAATGCATTAAAGATGATGAAAGTAATTTGAAGATGAGACTTCTAACTAGCCAAACTAATACATTTGAATAAAAAATTGAAGTCATTATAAACTAAATATAAATTAAACTTAATTCAAATATACTTTTAATCTAACGAACAATTTGGAAAGGAAAATGTTATAGAGGGTTGTGCAGCACTTCCCAACCTGACTAATGATGCCAAGAGCAATCATATTAGGCTGTAGGGATGCACCGAAGTTAAGGAACAAGCAACATGCATTGATGGAAAATCAACTCTATTTAAAATAGGATAACCCACAAGCTTGTTGGCACAATAAAACCCTTAATCATTTATCGTTTCCCAATCCTATTATAGAAGGAATAATCAACAACCATAGCTCTATTCTACATCTGAATATCTGTACAAGAGAAGCATTTGGGTGAATAAAAAACAATACATCGAATCTTAGATTTTCCTAACTATAGAATACAATCAAAATATAAAATGATAGCACCAAAGGTAAAATTAGGTCATTTTCTTCCCAAAATACATGTACATCACAAGAAATCATTTCCATACTTTGAAAATGGTTTATATTCAATCCTCTTGTTGTCTTGACAATTGATTTAGCATTTTCCACAAATCTAGGTACTAGTTTTGATTATGGGAGAAATTGTGCATTTTGGGCAAGATTAAATTTAAAGAACCAAGGATATCTCTCAAACCATTCAATATTTTGAAAATGGGCGATGTGGAACTCAATCTTCTATACTAGAAATAGAACCTAGGTCCCAATTATTTTTTTTCATCTTCCTTACCTTGGAAATCATTTTTGAAGTTGATTGTCTAGAAAATTTGAATTATAACATTTTTTTAGAGCTAGAGCTTCACACATGCGACCTAGATGCAATCTGAGTATTATATAATTATTTTGAGACCTCATCCTTCAAAACCCATGTGGAGGAATTTCTTCTAAAATGGTGCAAATATGTTAAAATGACAATCCATGCATAACAACATATAAACATTGACATGCATAACAAATTCATATACAACTAACATTCATTCATGACAAAAACATCCTAAGACAATAAAATCCACTCCTACATATCAACACAACTATAATAATGACCATCACCGTGCATACATAACAAGCACATATAAATCCTTCATGCATGTATGATAAACAAATTCTGCCCATCCAATCCAAGTGTTGAACCATGCTCTGGTACCACTTTGTGTTATCAGATATCACCCAGAGAGGACGAGAACCAGAAATCACCCAAAGACAACGGAACCATGCTCTAATACCACTCTGTAACACCCTCCTCCTATATTTACCCAAGCTAATCGGTCCACTAGGGTAAGAATTTGATGAGAATCTACTATTATGTGATTCAACTCCCCAAGTATAGGTAAGAAAGTGGAACTGAAAAACATAACCAAACTGAACTTTCCTAGGAGCTCCAAACCCTTCAAGAGGTAACCAACCCTTCCAAGTGCTTAACCCCTATGACAACTTCACTTTTCATTGTCCTAGAGCCTCAGTCACTCCCATGACAAGGCATGCATGTGACCAAACCTTCTAGTCACTCACACATTCATTGGTATGCCCTCATTCTGGGAACGACTAGAAGGCTTTGGTCACATGCATGCCTTGTCATGGGAGTGACTGAGGCTCTAGGACAGTTAAAAGCTAAGTTGTCTCACAACTTAGCACTGGACCTTGGGTTTATTAATCTAAGGGTTCATATTACCAAGTTGTAATATTACTCATAGGGTTTATAATACTAATCTTATGGTTTAATATAAATCCCTTGGGTTTATAGTCATGGTCAACCATGGTCCAATGTCACATTGTGACAAATATTTTCTCAATATGAAAATCAATCATTGTCAACCATGGTCTAACGTCGCATTGTGACAAAGATTGTCTCAATATGAAAATTAACCACGATCAACCATGGTTATTTTAAGGTTTATAATATTTATCTTAGGGTTTATATACTTTGGGTTTATAATATGAATCCCTTAGGTTTAATATTATTCCCCTTAGGGCTTAGTATTAATCCCTTGGGGTTTTAGTATTAATCCTTTGAGTTTATTATTACCTTGCATTTATTAATCTAAGTGTTCATATTCCTAGTGTATAATATTATTCATAGGATTTATAATATTAATCCTAGGTTTTTATATAAATCCCTTGGGTTTATAAGCATGGTCAACCATGGTCCAACCCAATGTCACATTGTGAGAAAGATTATCTCTATAGAAAAATTGGCTTTTGTCAACCATGGTTAACTATGGTCCAATGTCGCATTGTAACAAATATTATCTCAATATGAAAATCAACCATGGTCAACCATGGTCCAATGTCGCTTTGTGTTAAAGATTATCTCAATATGAAAATGAACCATGGTAAACCATGTTTAACCATTTTTATTTAAGGGTTTATAATATTTATCTTAGGGTTTATACACCTTGGGTTTATAATATTAATTCCTTGGTTTTAATATTATTCCGTTGGGTTTAAATCCCTTGGGTTTTAGTATTAATCCCTTGCCTTTATAATATGAATCTCCTTGGTTTATTAATCTAAGGTTCATATTCCTAGGGTATAATATTATTCATAGGATTGATAAATTAATTAATATAAAAAATTTGAATTAAATAACTATTTTTATTTTTATTTTTTAATAAAAAAATGAATATTGATTAATTATTTTAAATATATGTTTTTTATTATTAATTAATTAATATTATTAGTAACAATCAATAATTTAATTATATTACTAATTAACATTAATCAATTAATTAACATACTTATTTTTAATTATTTTAATTTTTTATATTTAATTTTATTGAATATTAAATTCATTAATAGTATTTAATTATTCATTAATAATAATTGATATTATTAGTAATATTAATTAATAATAATACTTATTTATTAATAAAATAATTATTTTAAAATATTTATAATAGAAACAATAATTTTTTTAATTTATAATCCTATTTAATCTTTGATTATTATTAATTAAAGATTATTAAGTTATTTTAAAATAGTTATCGTTATTAAGATTATTATTATTATTAATTAATAGTACTATTATCATTAAATAATATTAAATAATCTATAATTAAATTAAATTAAAGAATAATAATAATTTTTTTAAGTATTATTTAATTATTATATATTATTAATGACGGATACAAATGAAGCCTACAACTATATTAATTACATTAATATTTTTGATATGATTACGCTAATGTAAATAAAATAGTCATTTTATACGTAATTTAAAACATTTCAACAACTACCCATTAATCTTAATCCAAAGCCATAAAAACGTAAGTAAAAGACATAAAACATTTCAGTATTTACCAATCGATCTTAATTCAAATCCCTAAGCACCTACATGTTAAAGAAAGATAAAATTAACTTTCTTTATTTCCAATATAAGATATTGAAATAAACATTGATGGAACTAATTTCAACATTACAATTATTTAAAATTAGATATTAAATTTTTCAATATCATTTAAAAATCAATTATAATCATCACATCAACCCTATTTGTAATTGTAAATTATCTTCGTCATATTTACACTTACACTTGCCGAGAGCTTTACAATATAATACCCAAAAACAAGTAATATTGAAATTGAAAATTTGAAAAATTCACAAACTCAATATTGGAAAATAATATTTATAATTTTATTAATATAGCATATTCTTAATTTAAATATACTATGATAATAAAATTAATATATAATTAAAATATTAATACTTCTAAAAGTAAAATTTCATGCTATATATTACATTAAATATAAACACATTAAGATGAATGGTTCACAAATAACTACCCTCCCTTAATAACTTAAAAAATAGAATAATATATCAAAGCTGTGGAAACATAAAATCATATGCATCAATGCCAATTTCACCATTATATCTTTCCATTCATTACCATTAATAGTTTATGATCTTTACTTATCTCTATTATAATTTGTTTTGATTAATGTGGGTAATATTTAAAATAATTCAATTTGCATTATAGCTTTACAGATATAAAATAACAAAAAAAAATCCTTTTTAATACGAGGAAGAAATATAATTCTTTCACTACTTAATATGAATATGATAAAAAATAGTATTATTAATATTACATGATGTGTAATTCTTTCACTACTTAATATGGATATGACAAAAAATAGTATTATTAATATTATATGATGTGTAATTTATTGTATTCTCAGTGTTTTAAACTAAATATGGAGTATTTAAATGAAAAATGTATTTATAACAAAAAATATTTTACTGACAACCATAAGTAAAATGATTCAAAGTTAATATTAAATAGAGAAAAATAAAGTAATTTAAATTAAAAAAATGTTATAAATAAAATATTTCAAAAACTAGGTTGAGTAAAAGATTTAACATGCAACATAAGATTTTAACATGCAACATATACAAAGAAAGATTGAGAGAATTCTTATTCCATTAACAATTGCTTTCTAATCCAATATATGAGGGATATTTATGATTTTTCAATTCTTAATATGGATTTGATATGTAATATTTTAGAAAATATTACTAATAAAAATAATTAAATGTATGCATACAAGAAAAAAATAGGAGGGGGGATGTTTTAACATCTTAATGTGGAGAATGTGAGTTATAGATAAAATATTTCAATGTCACACACACACACACACACACACACACACACACACATATATATATATACCATCCTAGATCTATCTTAACTCCAAATCTACTAAGCACCTAGAGGGATCAAATCTCTTTTCACTACAAAAGATGTTTGCATCTCAAGAGATTTGGTCCCTCTCTGCGCTTCGTAGGTCCAGTGCTAAGATGGATCTAGGTTAGTTTATTTTCTTATATAAAATGAAGAAATATAAAAATAATAAATAGAATGAAGCATAGTTATATATGTTTAAACACCACATAATTTAAACACTTTTGCTTTTGTGAAGAGTGTAACAACAAAGCAAACCAATGTGTGGGTGTTGTTAAAAATAACAGAAGATAAATATACAATTAATTCGTAATTTTTGGGATAATTAACATGGATAGTATATTTGGTAAATCATCTTAACAAAATCAATAATATGCCTTTTTTTCATTTCCTTTTTTAATAAATAAAAAAAAAAGGATAGGCACACAAGGTGATGGCCTCAAACATGACAATGGGACATCAGGAATTTGTGTTTGTTGGGAAAATTATATGCCTAGAATTGCAAAATTAAATTATCAAACTAGGATTGTAAATTTGGAGATGCAAGAACAAGAAATGCAGGATTAAAACTGTCGTATGTCTAATGCCAGGATCTAGTGAAAAAATCGAATTTAAATGTTTGAAATTAACACTATGGAATCTGTCACTAGGTCAGAGGACAACTAGTGCTACAAAGGTTTTGAGTTACAATATTTCATACAATGGGTTTATACATTCATGTAAATTTATGAGAGTAGCTTCTTGCTGTCTTGACCCTTCAATGGCCCTTTCTTATAGTCAATCTTGCTTACACTACAAATAAGGGCAATTCAAATGCATTAAATATCATGAAAGTAATTTGATGATGAAACTTATAAGGCAATGAAAATGCATTAAGGATGATGAAAGTAATTTGAAGATGAGACTTCTAACTAACCAAACTAATACATTTGAATAAAAATTGAAGTCATTATAAACTAAATATAAATTAAACTTAATTCAAATATACTTGTAATCTAATGAACAATTTGAAAAGGAAAATGTTATAGAGGGTTGTGCAGCCCTTCCCAACTCGACTAATGATGCCAAGAGCAATCATATTAGGTTGTAGGGATGCACCAAAAATAAGGAACAAGCAACATGCATTGATGGAAAATCAACTCTATTTAAAATAGGATAACCCACAAGCTTGTTGGCACAATAAACCTCTTAATCATTTATCATTTCCCAATCCTATTTTAGAAGGAATAATCAACAACCTTAGCTCAACAAAGAGGCATAAATGCATAATAACATGCGCAATATATGGTTGTGAGAGTAAGATATAAGTGGTAAGAGATCAAATGAGGCGTTGAAAAAGGTGACATTGTGGGAGCACAATAACATTCCTAGGAATGTGTGCCTATTTATGAGTGGTCAGGATTGGTAAGGCCCAAGCTACCAACTAAAATTCCAATCAGGTTGCCAACTTAGCATGGCTCAAGAATGCACATGCATTATTTGGAATGTGCACATGTTCTACGAAAATGCGCCTTATCTAAGAATGTGCATGTGTTCTTGATAATAATTTTGTATCCACAACCCCATTTTTTACCATATTGGGACCAAAAAACATTTTGGGGGGATATTGAGCAAAAATATTGCTTCCTAAACAACCTTAAGTGCTCAATCAACATTATACCTTGTCTTTGGAGCCCAACAAGAATTCTCATGGTATTTTCTTTTTTTAATCTGGTATAAAATTGGAAAAAACAACCAAAATAACCCTAAAAATAATTATTATATTGAATTGCAGGGAAACTGATTAATGTGGAGCCTGATTAAAACACAAAGCCACTATCACCAAACCAAAATTTAGAAGAACCAAACCCAAACAAAGAACCGTGAAATCCAATGACGAAATTGATGCATCCTTAACTATATTAAGGTCACTGATATGAGATCTCCAAAACACCAAAGAGATGTCACAATTGTCTCTTACAAGGTCATCAAACTCAATTGTATCATCCATCTCCAATGCCCAAAGCCAATTGACCAATATTTCTTATTACAAGGCTAGAATGTATGAACATTATAGAAATGGTCTAAATAAATACCAAATCAGAGACCTCAATATTACTAGACAATATATTTTGTCTTTGTTTGTTGACCCATGAGTCAACAAACCTTTATCAGTTAAAAGAAAACATATTTATGTAGACTAATGCATCTACCAACCATATCTAGACAATTGGATTGATAGTTGATTTATGGCATTTTGATTAACCTTCCTGCAATAATAAAGAGGTATCTCTATACTTGTTGAGAAAGTTACGGGTCGAGTTTCAACTAGGACTCGATGTCAACTATTTTAACATGGGAGAATTCCAAGGGGTGGGTCATGAGTTTACACAAGATAGACAAACTGATAGGTGCAAACCGGCACTAGGACCTTGTCCACCTAGATGAATACCTAACCCCCTCCCTAACATATCTCAATTATGGATAACACTGTTAAGACCTATATGATAGTAGCCACATTGACTTACATGCTAGTGTTGCGTGGAAGCTTAGTGGCATCATCATGTGAGGAACCACCAACAAATAATGTTGTGCGTGGGGTTAGACCATCTTACTCTATAGTAGGCTTGACTAGGAGAGGCCACATGGAGGATCACTTGAGCTTCAAATATGTACCAACTATGGGTAGAGTTTCTATGGCTAGATAGAGGGAAATGGGAAACCTAGATTTATGGAGGAGGTTGTTATCTTGAACATCTTTTTGCATTTTATACATACATACATACATATAAATATATATTATTGTATGTTTTCTTTATCTATCTAACTATATGTTGTTTGTACGCTATGCCCTCAAAACACTCCCCTCAACCCTACTGATGCATCAATGTGAATTTCATCCACCGATGTTGCAGTCGACGTCACCAATTTATTTGTGGTACCACACAATTAGGTATGCTGAATTAAAACTCTCTGCTAACTTTCCATATGTTTTTAGGTAAAAAAAAATAGATTCTTTTAGTTTCAGTATAATTATAGTGTTCATTTAATTCTTTTATAGATTGTGATGACATGAGGGGAGGAGTTAGACCCACCTGCGGAAAATATATGTCCCCCTTCCCATGTATCATGTATTAAATTAAATTTTGTTTAAATGTTTATTTCATTATCTTATTATGCTTTACTAATCGAAATATTATAAATGTGTATGCAGGGTACTCTTTTTTCTCATTTATTTTCCCTTACCCTTCACTTCATTCACTGCAATCCATTGTTTGCCTATCGGTTGTCCACCATTATCTTCACATTACCTTGATATTTGATATCAAGCTTACCTCAACCAAGGAAATTCCTTCATTAATACAACCCATGGGTGTTGATTGTCACTCACCTCCACCACCTTCGCTCCACACACATATATATTTATATATTTCATGGCACATTTTCTGAATTGAAGTGTTTGTTTACATGGTGTTGAAGTGTTAGATTGGTAGGCTAAATTTACATCTATGAAGTGACCACTTTGACATGTTGTATTGTTGAAGGTGTTTGGATTGAGTTTTTAATGACATGTCAATTAGGAATATCCCTGGTGATACATAAGTTGATGATCCCAAAAAAATTGCAACAAGTTTCATCCATTAGAACACACTTCTCCAAATCTATACCAAATATGAAACTGAATTTATTATAATTTATGTAATAGAACTATGTTTTTTTATCTTCAAGTTTTGTATTAAATCACTTAATAGTTTCAACCCTATGTTATTTTAAATCAATCTGAATGATAAATCCCAGAAATCACTTAATCATGAAGACATTTCAAGAAGAAAAATCAAGTTTGAAATCACACAATTTTAGGATAGAAATATACTTTATCTATATAATATATATATATATATATATAGATAGATAGATAAACAAATTTATCACAAAATTAATAGAATATCTAGCTCTCAAAACCCAAGGAATGTAAAATCATGAAATCCCTAGCCACTATAAAATATCCAAAATAACCTAGCTTCAACACCAAGAAGTCATTTCTAGGCTTCAACAAGATTTTATCACATATGCTCATGAAACTCTCCTTGTTTTCTTCCTTAAGGTTTACAAGCCCTAACCATGTTGCATCACACAAGTGCATGCAAAATAAACTCTAGCCCTAGTCTCCATATATACCTTTTCCATACTCAAATCATTAACCTTGAACTCTTACATCAACATAAACAACACTTCCATAGAACATCATAAAATATATAATAACCAACTTATCTTATAAAAAAGACATTACACCATACTCAAAATTCATAATTTTGTACTATTGTTATTGTTTTCTTTTTATAATTAATTTAATAAATAAATAAATAATAAATGTTAATAAATATTTTCTTTAAATTCTTCCTAGGATTTGTGGCCTATATCATTTTATATATAGAAATCTTGAAAATGAACAATTAAATAAGAAATTAAATTGTACGAAAAATCCATAAAAGTATAAAATTACTCTCTCTATATAAAAAAGAGAGTTCATGTGATGTTATGAAATAAAAATATTTCATAAATCTAATACGATTTGTGGCATATATCATTTTATATACAGAAATCTTGAAAATGAACAATTAAGTAAGAAATTAAATTGCACGAAAAATCCATAAAAAGTATAAAAATACTCTGTATCTAAAGAAAGAGAATTTATAAGACCTTATAAAATAAAAATATTTTATAAACAATTTTCTAACTTGTAAAATATAATAATCTATGATTTTTGTCATAATTAATATTAATAATTTCCAACCACTTCTCAAAGTTAAAAAATTCCAATAAATAAAAGAAATTTTAATAACAATTATTTTCTCAACGACTGTTATTTTCCAATAATGTTGACCGACTAATATCTTTGAAATGAATAAATTTATAAATTTAAATATAACAAATGCCTTTTAAAACCCGCGGTAAATTCGATAATCTACTTTACTTTTTATATAAAGGACTTATTTTTTTAAAAGACGTTGTAAATGGGATAATTTATTTTATTTTTTATATTAAGAAGTTATTCTTAGCGTGATTTTTTTGAATTTTTGGGTGTTTATATTTGATTTAAAAATCTGAGGTGAAATTTTGATTTTTGTTATTTTTTATTGTATATAAATTTAGTACTTTGAAAATTTAGAAAATTTTAATTGTGCAGAAATTATTCATCAAACTTATAATTTCAATAAATTTCAGCAAAATTTTAGAAAACTCAAACCCACAAAATCCACCCAAAAATCTTTCAAAAAATCTCATTAAAAATAACACCGCCAAAATTGATAACACTGGTGACCGATCCAGTCCGGGCTAGGCCCGATTACCATAAAATAATTTGGGGCAAGTTTCTTAAGTTGAATAATTCTCCGCATTCTTTCCCACTTTAACGGATTATGGACGTTACAGGTAAAAGGCGCTTTTCTTTAAAGCACACATTACCCCCCACTAACTTAACTAACCACAATGACTTTCAATGTGATTCGATCACTTTCTGTGGCCAGGGCCAGAGTTGGAATTTCCAAACAAATTTATTTGTTAAATTGGATGGTTTTCATATTTATAATAAAAAATTGATAATTTTATAAAATTTTAAATAATATTTAATTAACCAATAACAAATTTGTCTATCAAATCCCATCGCTAACCCACTGTGGGAGAATAAATAACCATGTACTATTTTTTTTTTTAAATGGACAACTTTAGGTACAACTAGCAAGAGAAAATACAATGATAAACTTCAAATCCAAGTCATACTAATCATTCTGATGCTTTGTATCAGATCTATATTATTATTACCAACAAATTTGCGAAAATAATAAATTATAATGTGATAAACATCCAATGGCACAATTACACCTATTTCATTCTAAACAAAAAAACTCAGACGTACAACGATATTACAATATTTCTTTGACTTCTTTATTTGATATTAAATTGTATTTATTTGCTGGGGCTCTTTTAACTTTTGTTGGAATCCAAGAAAGAGGAAAACTATGGAATTCCATTTTCTATTTTGTAGGGTTTGCCCCTTTCATTATTATTTTCTTCTTTAGACATGACATTATTGTATATATTTTAAAGCAATGCGTCACATGTAAGTACGTATATTAATTTCATATCCATAAATTTTAAATGGTCGAGGAGACCTAGCATTATTTAAAAAAGCTAAAGTCAAAATATTGATTACAAAATAATAAATATTAACACAATTGCATAGATTAAAGTTGATTGAAGAATATATTATATTTTTAATTTTTAATATTATATACTTCTTAACAACTAAGACTTTAAAGGTCCATGTGATGGTGGATGGGTAGATGTAATGAATCTCGTATCTTGAAATGTCCAAAGGAGATAAAAATTCATAGGTCACGTGGTGTAGTTGGAGAGAATATCTATACATTAAAGGTATGAATTTCGTTTTTAGTCCGAGCTCAGCAGGCCGGTGAGATTTAAATACAGATTATTTTACTTTAAAAAACCCTTTCTCAACTAATTACACTATTAAAACTTACATATTTTAGAGTCCGTATAAAATTAAAATAAAATAATATATCACGTTTGTACTAAACACAATTTAGATAAAAAAAAATAAATTTAACACGTCCTTTCCTCTTGGAAATTTTTCAACTTTTCCGCGCAAGTCATGAAAGCATATATCTCATGGCAATTAACTTTTGGTGCATATAAATATAATCGATTCGAGATCAATTCCTTGTCAGCAGACATGATTTGAGCGGTTGCCAAACGATTTTAAATTTGGAAGTAAAATGTTTTATAAATCTAATCCATTTACGAGCAATTTAAGATAGTTAAAATAATTTGGAATTTTAGTGTTTGCAATTAATTTATAGTAATTTTATTTGTGTATTGAGTGTTAACATTAATTTTAAATATTAAAATATTTTGTAAAATAATTTATAATATATAAATAATAATCAAGTTTAAATGACTACCAAATAATTTTTAATCTAAAGTGTTAAGTATTTAGGCGTAATTCTTCTTTATAAAAAAAAACTAACTTTTATTTGTTTGTCAATATAAGGTATCGAAATCAACATTGTCAACCAACGTACAATGGTTGAAACTTAGATATTAACTTTATTATTATTAGTTGAAACTTAGATATTAACTCTTTATTATTATTATTTAAAAAAAAATAACCTATAATAATCGACCAACCCGACTTGTAATGTATTAGTCATCCTTACACTTTCCAAGACCTTAGAATGGTAATGCCAAAAAATCCAAACTAATATGAAATTGAAAGTTTCTTAAATTTAAAAAATATTCCTATAATATATTTTGATTTAAAAATATAATGAATATTTTGATTTAAAAAATATAATTTAATAGTATATTGTAATTTATAAATATAATTAAATATATCTTAAGTTTCTTAATATTATTATAAACATTTTTAAAAATTTCATTTCTATAAAATGTGTCTAATGTCTCTAATGTAGAACACACTAGTTTCAAATGTCTCTAATATAGACACATTAGGGACACATTAGGTTCAAGAATAACTGCCCTCTCTTAATAACTTACAAGATGACTTAATATATCAAAACTACCGAAATATAAAAGCATATCCATCCATACCTCTTTCTAAACTCCAATATATCGTTTGAGTTACTATCATTATTATCTAAGCACATAAAATAGCAAAAAATGTATTGTTTGATAACATACCATAACATTTAGATAAGATAAGACCAAAGACATTAGTATATGTCACCATCCATGAGAAGTAATGGCTCATGATCTTCTCACTTGCCTGCCTCGAGTAGACTTTTGCATTTTTTATATTTTTTTTTTTTATGTTTAGCATATAAAGTTTGAAAATATGAAAATAATGTATAATAATATACTTTATTTTTCTCATATAAAATTAGGAAATATAAAGATAATAAAGAGTATGAAGCATAGTTATATGCATCATATAATTCAATTTTTTTGGTTTGTGTGAACAATGTAACAATAAGGAAATTTTGTAACGTGTGGGTGTTGTTAAAAATAATAAGAGATAATTACATAATTAATTTGTAAACTTTGGAAAAATTATAGTTGATAGTATATTAGGTAAATGACCTTAACAAATTTAATCGTGAGGATTAGTTCAATTAGTTGAGTTTCCATCATTAAAGCATCTCTATTATCAAGAGGTCACAAGTTTAATTCTTTTGACATTTTCGTTGTTAGACTCAGTGGTTAAGTTGGCAAGAAGCGATCCTTTTGGATAGATCTGACGTAGTAGTCACCGATCTTCGAGGACCATGAAGCATTTAGGATAAAAAATGATCTTAGAAAATTTAAGAATATACCTGTTTTTCCCTTTTCTTTAAAGTAGAAAAAGAGAAAATAAAGAGGGTCGGTGCACGAAGATGATGGCATCAAATGTGGCAACGGGGCCACTAAGAATGTGTGTTGGAACATGCACTTGTTCCTAGGTGTCCAAGCTTGGCAATGTCTAAGATAGAAACTAGAATGCCAGCTAGATTTCCAACTTGGCATGGATCAAGAATGCACATACACTTTAAGAATGTGTACGTGTTACTGAAAGTATTTTCTATTTATGTGCCCATGGCGATGATTTTTTTGCCATATTAGGACCTCACAACCTGTTTTTAGGAGATATTGAGCAAAATTGTTGCTTCCGGAACAACCTTAAGTGTTAAATCAACATCATAAATTTCCTTTGGATACCACACAACAATTCTAATGGCTTCCTTTATTTCCTTTATTATTTGTTTTAAAAATGGACAAAAGAACCAAAATAACCCTGAAAGGAATCATTAGGAAATTGGTTAATTTGGAACCTAATCAAAACCCAAACCCACCATCACCAAACCAAAATTTAGAACAACCAAGAGCCAAGAAATCCAAATGATGAAATTGATGGATCCTTCACTATATTGTGATCACTCATACATGATCTTCAAAACACTAACTATTTGTCAAGATTGCTTCTTAGAAGATCATTAAACGCGTCATCCATATCCAATGCCTAAATCCAGTTAGCTAATATTTCTAATCGTAGGGATAAAATGTATGAACAATATAGAACTGGTCTAAATAAAGGCAATATGAGACCTCAACATTACTAACAAATTTTTTGATTTATATTGTTTGACCCAAGAGACAACCAACCATTATCGGTCAACAAAAAATACATTTGTATGGACTAGTGCACCTACCAACCATATTTAGACAATTTGATGGATATATGCTTTAGGGAATTCGATAAACCTCCCTATAATAATAGAAAGGTACCTCTATACTTCTTGAGAAATTTATGGGTCAAGTTTTAGCAACGACTCCATGTCAACTACTTTGACATGGGAGAAATTTAGGGGGTGGGTTGTGAATCCATGCAAGATAGAAAAAATTACATGTGCAAACTAGCACTAGGACCTTGTCCGCCTAGACCAAGGCCTTAACCCCTTTCCCAACATATTTTAGTTACGAATAACATTATTGAGACCTAGACGATGCTAGGCACATTGAAATATATGCTAGGGCAACATGAAAGCTTGGTGTTAGCATCATGTGAGGAGCCACCAACAACAAATGTTATGGGTGGGGTTGGACCATTTGACTCTACATTAGGGATTAACCAACAAAGACAACATGGAGGCTCACTTGAGCCTCATATATGTACCAAAAGTGGATGGAATTGTTATGGCCAAATGGAGGGCAACCAGAAAAATAGATTTATGGAGCAAGTTGTCATCTTGACCATCTTTGCATTCTTTATATATGTATGTATATATGTATGTATGTATGTATAAATATTATTGTTTGTTTCCTTTATCTATCTAATTATACATTATTTGCATGCTATTCCCTAATATCATTCCTCCCATCCCTATTAATGGATCCTTGTCAATTTCAACCATCAATGATGCAACCTATGTTGCCTATTCATTTGGTGTACACCAAAAATAGGTATGGCTAATTATAACTATATACAAAACTTTTCATATGTCTTTAGTCCATAAAATAGATTCTTTTAGTTTGAGTATGATTGTATTTTTTATTTAATATTTTTATAGATTTTAATGACACCAAGGGAAGAGTCGGGCCTACCTGGGGAAAATATATGTTTCGCTTGCTAACTATCATGTTTTAAATTAGATTTTGTTTAAATGTTTATTTCATTATTTTATTCTAGTTTACTAATTGAAATATTATAAATGTGTATGCAAGTTACTCCATTTTCTTAGTTAATTTGCCTTATTGCTTCACCTCATTCACCACCATGATTGTCCACCATTATCATCACATTGCCCTGATATTTGGTTACTCTGACTTGATCGGGTGTGATTGTGGCTTAACCTCCACTACCTTGGTTTGTTGTATATATAATTTATATAATATATATATTATATATATTTATTAAGTTTGATTGATGAATTGTTTATTTATTTGATGTGTTAAAGTGTTAGATTGCTAGGCTAAATTTGTGTCTATGATGTGAGCACTATGATTTGTATTGTTGAAGGTGTTTGGATTGGGTTTTTAA
>APFE031618685.1:0-2500 GCA_000404065.3 Pinus taeda | reverse complement strand
TGTCTTTACAGCCTGGATCTTACCATCAATCGATTATCCCACAATTGACATTCCTTCAATCTGCATTGGCCACTAACTTACTTCCTGACATATTGCTAAACATAATCCATCTTTACATATGTTGTTGTCTTTTCCTGCAACTTCTATTATCAACAACCTTTGATATCATTATTAGATCAAGTATTAATCAAACCAATAATTAATCTATACTCGTGATGCTTCATCATGTATTCATGTGCATTCATAAAATGTAAACAAAATATTGCGACATGCTTCCTTTAACAACACTCCACATGCATTATTTATAAGCATCTAAATATAAAATCATGTCTCTAAATAAATACCTCATTAACTATTATTCCATTCTCACAAGCACACATTATTTCCAAGCCAAATCACTACAACTTTCCATATTCTTTAAAGGAAACTAACACATCATTTACAATCTTCATGCATGTGATTACATAAACTTTATCAAAGAAACTAGCCCCTAAGCTATTACTTTTGGTTCATGAAAATACGTAAAAGAAAGCTAACGCAATGGATGTTGTTCATATGCATGAAAATGGATATGTTTTACAAAATAATATTCCCAAAGAAATATTAACACAATAGAGCATACAAATACATGTTTCCTTTTCGAGGAAATATGGAAATAGGGCATGCAAAAAACATGTTTTCTTTTCCAAAAGACTAATATAATAAAGCATACAATGAGATTTCTTCTTTTCCAAAAGATTAAACCACCACTACCCATATATATATATTCTAAAGAAAAAAATGCATTACTATTATTTTTGTACATGTAAGTTTATCTTCTTTCCCAAAATAACCTTTTCCAATGAAGGCTAACACAGCTTGATATCATTTCTCGCATGCAAATGTATATTCTTGCCCAAATAAAGCTAACGCAAATATTGTATGCAAATACATGATATTATTCCAAAATAAACTAACTTAATAGGTATGATATCTATTCATCTTGCATACAGATTTCTTTCCAAAGTAATCTAACTAAACCTTACATGCAAAAAAACAGGTTTCTTTTTCCAAGGGACTGGGTGCCAAGCAATAACCCTTTCATGCATGAAAACACACTTTTCTTTTTTAAAAATGGTGGAATATAAATACATATTATTCTAAGAGAAAACTAATATTATGGCTATTGTTTTGTGCATGAAAATGAACTTTTCCTTCCCAAAAAAGTTAATACCACAATTATTCTTCTATGTCTGCAAGTGCATATTTATTTTTCAAGAAAATCCAACACAATAACTTTTCTTTCTTGCATGCGATCACATATTTCCTTTTTTTTTTTAAAGATATATAATGCATAGTAGTTAGTTTTATTTGTATGCAAACTTATACTTCTTTCCGAAGAATTCAGGTGAATAGTAGTTAGTTTTCTTTGCATGCAAACTTAAATTCTCCTTTTCAAGAAATCTAACCCAATGGTTATTTTATTTTCCATGCACCAAAAGGCATATTTTATTTTCAAGAATTTTTTACAATCAACCTATTACTTTTGCTTACATATAAAAATATTATATTCCTAACTTAATAGTCTTATTATTCATGAAAACATATTAATAGTCACATATTTCTTTTCAAAGAAAAACATGCTGCTTCTCACACCTTTTTTAAACATCATGGCTACTTAGCTTTTAGAAGATTCACGAATAATCCATTTAAGAAAATGACATGATTCCTTAATATTTTTACACACAAATCCCTACATTATTTTCAAGTGACATGGATTCTTTTCCAAAAGATTAGCACAATAAGCTTGTCTTTTACCATGATATCTCTCCAAGCATAAACATTGCTAATATTTTTGTGTAGCAATTCATATGCACTCTTTTTTTTTGTTCAAGAAATTATTCTTTGACTGCGTGCAAAATAGATATATCTATTTCCAAGAACTTATTCTTTTACTGCATGCAAATGTATATATTTTCTTTTCAAGATATGAGATATATTTCTATGTTTTATGTGCAAGGTTTCCATGTATTCTTTTTTGACAGCTCTTTAAAATCTCTAGAAATACACACACACACATATATCATTTTCCACAAAAATGAACTAGGGTTTATATCTCTATATGCACAAAATTCATGAATATTTTTTAAAAAACACCTTTGAACCCATGAAATATTTTCAAGAATTTAACTACTTAACTCTTATTTGTTCTTAATAACTTATGATAAATCCTTTCAAGAGTTAAAAAGAAAACTCACATATGAAAAATATTTTCAAGAAGCAAACTTGTATTCTGCAAGATTCATGTGCATCTTTTTAAGAAAATAACCTTTATTTTTATCAATTCATGCACAAAGCTACTATAAAATATTTGAAAAAAAATAACCCTTTTTTTTTAATATTTTCACACATAAGATGCATATGTGATATCTCCCAAGAACAAGACAAAACTAACATATCTTATCTTTTCTTGGGTTATAAATGTTTTAACACTTTTTAATAAAAGTAATAATATACTTAT
>APFE031618683.1:0-12611 GCA_000404065.3 Pinus taeda | reverse complement strand
AGGAGACCTCAATGCAAGTGTTTTCAAGTTGTGTCACTGGTCACAGGTACGTAAATGTGTCCTCCAATGTGTGACAGCGGGGGTAACAAGGACGGTGACCAACGGTGACAAATTACTGCGTAACAGATCTTCTAACCAATTTAAAGCAAACACAAGCTATGCACATCTCGGACCACATCTACGAATGATGGAAATTTCGCAGCTTGTGAAAAACTAATTTTGAATATAAAGTCCTCCTGGACATTTTCTTGAGATCCCTCACCTTTCAAATCTCAAAGGATGTGGCTAAAACATTCCCACAAAGTGAGGAAGAAGCCATCAATAAATACCAACAACTGGAGCTGATCTGTAGCTTTTAACCCCGTACATAATTTACCTACATACAAATTCTAAAAATAGAAAATAAACAATGGCAAGAGCATAACACATAAAACAAATATACATAGAGATTTTCCCCTAGATCCCAAAATTGGGACTACCAAATTGATATTTTCATTATGTTCCTTTCAATGTTACAATACATATATATACATGTTGAAGCATCCATAAAACCCAATCCTTTAACCCTAGATTAGAACATAACCATAGTTCCCTTGACCAGATCTACAAAATACCATGGACCGAAAACCATCGTGCCCAAAACCATGTGTGAAATCCATGCACAAAACCATAGGTAGGTCCACCCACGTAATATAGGGTCGTGGAAAGAATATAACACAATCCAACATTCTCCCCCTTGTTGTTTTCTTTCCGCAGGAGGCCACAGGAGAGCTTAGTCTTTGATCTAGCCCTACAATGCTCATTGTTTCTTTGCACCAAGAGAACTTATCAAAGCTCACAGACTTTGTCAATGCATGTGTAATATTCTTAAAAGTGTCCACCTTTACCAAAAACACCTTTTTGTCTTCTACCATATCCCTCACAAAGTGATATTGAACATCAATGTACTTTGTCTTTGAATGATAAGAAGGGTATTTGCCAAGAAAATTTCACTTTGGCTATCACAGTCTATCCTTATAGCTCGATGTATTAACCCCATACTTGAACACAATCTCTGTAACCAAACTACTTCCTTGCTTGCATGAGTGGCTGCCATGTATTCTACCTTTGTAGTTGACAATGACACTACAAATTGTCTCTTACTCATCCAACTAACTGCACCTCCAAATAGGTTAAGCACATATCCACTAGTAGATCTTCTATGATCTAGATCTCTAGCCCAGTCTACATCAACAAAGCCACAAATGTCCAAAAACTATCCATTCCTAGTCTTCCTTGGTAGCAAAAACCATAATCACTAGTGCCACGCAAATACCTGAAAACTCGCTTCACTGCTATCCAATGCTCCTTCCCTAGTTTTGGCATAAACCTACTCAATACTCCCACTACATGTGCATTGTCTGGTCTAGTATAGACCATTGCATACATCAGACTAATGACTACACTTGCATATGGAAAACAGGACATGTCCTCTTTCTCTTCTTGTGTCTTAGGACATTGTTCAGTAGATAACTTTACACCTACAGGAATAGGAACCTTCTTTGATTTACTATCCTGAATATTAAACCTCTGCAGTATTGTATCAACATACTTCCTCTCATTTAACTAGAGATTCCTCTTTGCCCGATCTCGCTTAATTTCCTTGCCCAAAATATAGTTTGCAACACCAAGATATTTCATGTTGAATTTTGAGGACAATTAGGTCTTCAAATCCTGGATAATTTCTTTGTCATTCCAACCAACAACATATCATCCACATACAAGACTAGATAAATAACACACTCACAAATTAATTTAAAATACACACAGTGATCTGCTTTGCTTCTAGTGAAGCCAAGTCCCCATATAAATGTATCAAATTTCTAATACCACATCCTTGGTGAGTGTTTTAAGCCATACAGGAACATTTTTAACTTGCATACCAGTTCTTTCTTACCCTTCATCATAGAGCCTTTAGGTTGCTTCATGTAGATATATTTTTCCAAATTGTCGTGAAGAAATTTTATCTTCACATCCATTTGTTCTACCTCAAAATCAAAAGCAGTAGCAACAGATAAAAGTAATCTAATAGAAGCTACCTTGGCAACAGGAGAAAAAATATCACCAAAATAAATTCTCGACACCTGGGAATAACCTTTTTCTACCAATGGAGCTTTGCATTTCTCCACCTTTCCTTCTACATTCATCTTCTTCTTGAACACCCATTTTCTTCCGATGGGTTTCCTTCCAGCCAACAACTCCACCAGATCCCAAACCTCATTTTGTTGCAAAGATTCCATTTCATCAACCATGGCCTCTTTCCAGAGTTTTCCATCCTCTAAATATACTACTTCCTTCACAGTTCTGAGATCATCATCAGTAATAGATAAAGAAAAATTTGAACAAAAAGTAGGTGGACTATACCTTTATGGCTGCCTTATTTGTCGAAATGATCTTCTCACAACCGGATTTTGTGGCTCTTCATATTCTGATTCCTATTTTGTTGTAGAGTCTGATTCTTCCTCCTTTAGATAAAAGTCTATCTTCTCAAGTTCCTTTTGTAGGAATTCATGTTTAATAACATCTTTCACCTCTCTAAACACCACATCTCGACTGTACACAACCTTCCTTATTATTGGGTTCCAAAGCTTATAACCTTTTAAACCATCCTTATACCTAATAAAGATGCAATTTTCAGATTTACTATCCAAATTTGTTCTTTTCTCCTTTGGAACATTTACATATGGATCATATCCTAATACCCTCATATGTGAAATAGAAGGTTTCTTACCAGTTCATACCTCTTGTGGAGTCTTATCCTCCAACGTTGATGAAGGTGATCTGTTGACCAGGTAACATGCAGTCTCCACCGCCTAAGCCCAAAATTCCTATATTAACCCGACACAATTGAGCATGCTTCTTTCCCTTTCCATCAATGTCTTGTTCATTCTTTCTACAACTCCATTTTTCTCATGTGTGTATGGAGTACTCTTTTTTCGTGCTATACCACACTTCTTATAGAACTCTTCAAATTCCTTCTTGCAAAACTCTCCACCATTATCTATCCTCAACACCTTTATCTTCTTCTTTGTCTAGTTTTCCGCTAGAGCCTTAAATTCTTTAAACCTATTGTTGGGAATGGAATCCCCCACAGTATGTTTTGGGGCCCAAAGCCTAAGTTTTGGTCAAAGGTTTTGTAAGACTCCGCGAATTGTGGGTGCGGAGCACGAAGTAGAGGTTAAGTCATAGGGTTGTTTTCCCTAAAGTAATGTAATGTAAAGTGATGTCAGCCTACCCATGGTCCATGGACCATGGGATTGTATAAATAGAGTGGGGCTCTAATTTGAAAAGAAAGTAGAAGAGAGAGTAAGTAGCGGAGGAATGGTTGGGGCCTAGAGTAGGATTCTAAGTGTATTGGGTCATAGTAGTAGGAAAAGGCTCTGCAGTTGAGTGTGCAGAGGCCTTATGGAGTCCGCAGCTAAGTGCGTAGACCCCTACTGTTGAGTGTACAGGGTAGTGCCAATTCTGTAAACAGGATTGAAGATAAATAAAGAGAAGTTGATTTTTATTTTCGTGTATTTGCTGTGCATTATCTTCTTTATGTTTGTATTAGTGTATGTATCGCATGCACTGATATGATTGTTGAATATGCTGTAATAACCATAAATCTTACACACACAAGTTAAGTAATCAATTAATTAGCAAGGAATTCGGGTATTATACAAATCGTGCCCTAAGTAGGGTTGCGGGGAAGCTGCACCATAGGTTGTAAAGGGATCACAAGTGCACGTAGCGACAGGTCAGACTGCGGACCTCCAGAAGCTCATCATACATCCCAAGGGTGCGGAAACCTAGTTCTAGCAGCATCCCATACTACTTCAGGTGAGACCTCAGGCCGCGCTCTATAGACTGTTGTCGAAAGGGCTAGTAGTACTAGGATTTTCATGGCTAAATCACCTTTGAACCTGGGTCAGGCCCATACAAGCCAACAAATGGTTTTGTTGTCGAGACTAGGAGCTGCATAAAGGACGTCTGATGTCGTGCCACTGGAATCCAACAAAGAAAGAAATTGAAGAGTGGTTGGACAAGAATATTCATGAGTTCGTGACATAGGAGAACAAAAATCCGCGAGTATCTAAGGAATAGTGGCTGGAGCGCTACTTGTATACGGAAATCCATGAAATTTTCTTTACATTTTTTCTGTCTGAGATGTATTAGTGGATCATGAAGTTTGCAGATAGCCAGGGAAGGTGTGGGCTTGAAAAACCATTAGTGTGGACTCTGGAACTAGTGTGCAGGCTAGAAGCATCAGAAGATAAGATAGTGTGAGTTGTGGACCATTGGCTCAACCAAATAATAGGAGGATTCATCACTGAGTTCACGGTAGACATGACTGTTAGCTACAATGAGGTAGAGTGACATTTTCTCAAGGGACAGAGAGGTAAGTATATTAAATATTTAAACACTTAGATTAATATGTTATTGTGTGAAAAGCAAGTTATGTGAGTAAATTAATGTTTGGGACTACGCGAAGTGGGAATATCTATAGAAGCGGAAGTAGTGAGGAGTTGGAAAACAGTCCCTTAATTTCACCCTCACAGGAAAGCAAGGAGGAGCTCGCGAAAGTTTCTCTGAGAAGCGCGGTCAATTTGATAAGACAAAGAATTCCACATTTACCACCCCTACCCACATTGCTACCTGTTTCACCCCCCACACCTCCATCTCCACCCATTCCACTTTTTCCACCACCACAGTTCAGTATGGTGAGTGTGATCAAACTACCTGTGTTCCAAGGAGTAGGAAATGAAGATCCACATCAATTCTGGTTCGTGGTAAGGGCAGTATGGGAAGCACAGGGTGTCATGGATGATAATATTAAAAATACTACGTTGGTGAGTGTGTTGTAGGATTGTGCATTAACATGGTATATAAAGCATTCTAATGACCACCTGAATGTAGGAATTGCAAAGATCCAAACCGTGCTGAATAGGGAATTTAGCAGGCCAAAACCAGAGACACAATTAATGATTGGGTTTAAGGAGATCATGATGCTTCTGGGTGAGACCCCCTAGGATCTAGACCAAAGGCTAAAGAGTATGATCCATGAATATAATATGACGTTAACATATGCACAACATCACGCATGGTTTGTGGCCTCACTTACGCCACACTTAAGGAGGGCGTTGTCACAACAAAAAATTTCCACCCAGGCCGAAGCGTTGGAGATGGCAATGAGATTGCATGAGACCCTATACAAGACCCTCGGTTGGGAGTCCAAAAAATCCACATGCAAATGTAGAATCTATGTTTGGATATGCAAAGTTTGAAACAGGACAAGACAACACGACCGAAGGTGCGCAAGGAAGTATAGTTCATAAAATGCAAAGGCCAAGGGAACGACAAGGACCATTGTCCAGTGTTCGTGAACTACTTGGCAGGGGGAGGGCCAATGCCATTAAGACCGGAGGCACAGGTAGGGTTGAGCATGGTGTCTGCATTATCGTGCACGATCTGCCAGATAGGAGGAAAAAACACCACGAATATTTGTCATCTGCTGCAGAAGTATATGTAGACGTCCCAACAATTGTTTTTTAATTTCTGCAAGTTGGTAAGCCATGACGAACGCACCTGCCGAAGCTGTGAAAAATGATGGATCAGACTCCTACCTACAGGGTGCTGGCCAAAACATGAGCCCTTGACCCAAATTCAAGGATGGTGTGCATTAGGTTTTAGGGGCAAGATCAGGGTCGGGGTGGAATGGGACCAGGAGGGGGTCATGACTAGATAATTTGTTACAATTGCGAAGGGTGTTATACAGCAAATTGACCCCCCCATCAGCTCTGAGGGGAAATACATGATAACTGAAGCAAAGCCCAAGATTACATACCATATTTCCACACTAACGTTGGATATACACTGACAACCTGCTTTATAAAGCTTCTCAGTAAGCCTAAGGGTGCATTAGTGACCCTACTAAATCTAGTTGTTAGTTTAGGAACAACGTTAGTAGATCATAATGAAGTTCTAAAGGTCAAAGGAGTGAATTGACTCATAGATATCTAGATATTTGCTCCTAAATCTAATTAAGAAAAGCAAGGAAACATCTCAAGTTCGACCTATTTGGGGGATTTCTAATCCTAATGAAGGAGGAAAATGGGAAAGAGCTGAAAAGAATGGCAACTTCATTGATTTTACCCTAAGGAACTCATGGAGGAACTTGGAAACCCTAACTCAATTGCTACATAAGCAAAGCTAGGGCTATAGCGATAGAGGTAAGATCATTTGAAATGATAGTATACTTGATTGTTGAGCATTGTCTCAAATCAAAAGAAGTTGGTAAGAAGGGGGAGAGAGAGAGAGAGAAGTTGGAGGGGTAAGGGAAGGTTGATGCAACAGATGGTTGTAATCACTTCTTTGACATTAATATAGAACTGTAGTTGTACTGTCTACTCCATGGTGCTGGTACTGTCATTCATTAACATGTTTGTCCAATACCTTTTAGCATGAGTAGCTTAGTTTTTTGTAAAAAGATGTTATTTTATGTATTCATGTATTAGTTATCAAGGTTGTATGTTGTGATTATGCTTGTCTCTTCTATGTGTAGGACTTGATCTAGAGCCAGCTCAGGGGACTTCCACCTAGCTGCAATGTGCTCTCCAGCAAATCTACATGGAGGCTTGAGGTAATCTATTTGTCCTACTTTGATAGTTAGTTATTGTTTGTGAACATGCATGTAACTTTGTGATGGTTGCAGATAATCTTACAGTTTTCCAAAGGTCCTGGGAAGACCTTTGAGGGTATCTCCATTCTCCATACACCATTCATTTTATCCTATAGAAAAATTGACGACTTCGCTGGCTAGTATACATCTAGTTCCCGGTTTACTCGGACAGTTCTCAGTTTCCTCCTCCTTCTAAGACCTCCCTATACTTTTGCATTCCATTTCTGAGCCACCAAAACCTTGTTGCATTCTACCTTCACATATTCAATCTTGAATCTAATCCAAAAGGCCTTGTTTTGAGTTATTTTCCCACACTAACGCATGTTAGCAGACTACATAGTGCTTTATAAAGCTCTGTGTATGCATACATAGAGCGTTAGTGGACCTAGTAACTCTCTGTGGCCACGCTATAGAGCGTTAGTCCCTTAAAATCTTGATATACAGATGTGTCTGAAAACTCAAGGGGAAAGGAGGCCTACTCATGGACTGAAAGAGGGTCTGCAACTACATTTTGTTAGCAAGATCAGTGTCCTGAAATAATTTTTTTTAGGAAATAAGTTTTTTTCTTTCTTAAAACATTTTTTATGAAAGAAAGATCCACATTTTTTTATTCATTCTTCTGTTTAGCTAGTTAAAAGGTGCTTTATTTTTGTTTCAAGTAGTTTTTAGGAAAGCATTGGAAAGATTTTTGTTGGTTATGCATGTGTTATAATGACTAAGATGCATGGAACAAATATGAATATGTGAAAGAATCTCACCTGTAGAATACAACTTGTTTTCATCAAATTGAATATTTTTTAAAGCATTGTCTTGTGCATGATTTTTGAGTCAGAGTCCCATCACATTTCATACGTCTCCCCTACCAAAGACACTAAAAAAGTACACATAAAATTTACCTAAAATCAATCAATAAATTTTTATTGAGCAAACAAACATTAGTTCAAGCTAGGATTTTGGGATAGGCAGTGTGAGTAAATTGCCCAAGATCAGAACCAAAACTAGTGTCATTAAAAGAGAGAAAATTCCTTCTGCACTCATACTACTGGGACCACTCCAGTCAAAGCATAGCTAAATATGAGACAACATCGGACTGTAAGTGAAGGTAGCCCGCCTTCGCTTGAAGCTCCTTTGGCTATTCTGTGTATTGGGGATCCCTTCAGGGATTTTGGAGCTAAGTCAGGGACTCAGATGTCCCGCCCACACAGTGTACTGTCTGCGACTATGTCCTCCCCGGTAGTGTCTGTGATCTAAGGTATCCTTAGTGGCCAAGCTTTTAGGGACTTACACAAGGTGACTGGGGCGGGCTTCCTTGGCACCTAACACAAACTTACCTACTTTCTCTTCAGTTTTTTGGAGGGTGATCGTCTTCATGAGAGTACTTGGCCCCTTAATCTAAGGTTTGGGAAAAGCTCTAGAGTAACCATAACTGTACATTTGGCCAACCCTCTCTATTATTCATTGTGATATTGGGTTTCATCTCTAGTGATCTATGCTTATCAAACAGGGTCATTTCCCTTTGTTTGTTGATTAATCAACTTAGTGTATTTTTTATATTTTTTAGGTACCCGTGTGCTATCATTAAGACTTTAACAAATATCACGATAAAATTTATTAATAAAAATTAATGATCACCGTGGCTACATCTGGCCCTTGTCGTCAGTCTAGACGATTTTTAGGACTTCCTCCACTCATTGTGGAAGATCCACCGAGCTCCAGTGAACAGGATTCCCCATCTTTGGGGAATCAGTCTCCTAGATCTCACACATAATCTATTTGGACAATCGATGATTCAAGTTTGCCGGAGGATTTCTTTACCGAAGGATTTCTTCCTCCCTTTAACCCTCTACTCACGAATCGGTTGGACCCACTCTTGGTGTCAGTGGCACTTGTACTCCTTATCTCTTTAGTTGGAACATTTCCATCCATCCTGTCGACGACTAATGGGTCGTGGAACTTTGTGAAAACCACCACTTCCCCAGTTGACAGTCACCACCACACCATTGATGGTGAACCCCACTATCCCATTTGTCCTAAGTACAACCACTCACATGATACCCTCCACGAGTGGAACCCAGTCGATGCCACGTTCCACCCCCTTAGTGTCAAACTATATACCTTCGACAAGTGCTACATACAACGCTCCTTATAATGCTCAATATAGCACTATTAGCATGGTTCCCATCCACCAACAATATGGTCGGTAGCCATTGTATATTTCAAACCCCTAGATTCAAGTATTTGGGGGAATTCCCAAAATCCACATACCGGTCGGGAACGTAACAGTTCCCCCTCCATTCTCAAGCATGCATGGTCAGTCATTGATTGAAATGAGCATTCTTTATGTCAATCAAGGACATATGGTTAGTTCTATGGCGGGCTGGAATCCTCAAGGAGGTCCCAACCAATCCATTGGGGCGCCCTACTCACAAATTCAAATGAGTCAAGGGGGCACTACTTATCCTGGGGGAAATTCTATACCCCAACATTAGATTCCCCATGGAAATCCACACTACAATGCCATACCCTAAGGAAACTACTATACCATGTAGCCTATGTATAATATTGGGACTCAAACAATGGAAGGACTGCAAGGTTCCTAAAGTCATATGTCATCGCCTTGGTCTGAGTCGAGGGAACCACACACTTTGCCTTTCTTGGAAATGTTGGACATCCCCAACTTCTACAAACTTACAAATGACTCCATCTATCATAACTTACTTTGGCTGCCGATCTCACATAAAATAACAATAGACATCCCCAAGTTCGAAGGGAAACAAGGGGAGGATCCAGGCACTCATATCACCACCTATTATCTTTGGTGTGTTTCCAACTCCATGGTGGATGATAGTGTCCGATTACATCTTTTCCCCCACACCCTCACTAGCAATGTGGCTAAGTAGTACATTGAGTTACCATGCAAGTCAGTAAATACCTTCGGTGCTCTAGCGATGGAATTCTTAAAGCACTTTCAGCTACCCATTCACTATGAGACTGGGATAGAGCTCCTCACTTCATTATGTCAGGATACTACCACCCACATCTCTGATCATATACATGAATGGAGACGTAGGCAGAGGTTAGTCAAAGCTCCCCTCCCAGACTATCTCTTTACAGACTGGTTCTGCAATTCCCTACTCCCGCAAATTGCTAAATATGTCACTTTAGGTGGTGCGATCATAGAAGAAAAATCCATACATCGTGCCCATCACTTAGATCTGATATATTCACAGTCTGGCACTCTTTACGACATAATCTCCAATGCTCCTCGTAACTCCAATGTTTCCGCTACTCAGCACCCTAGAGCACACATCTATGGGATTATCGAAGCAACCTATGGGGGTGCTGTAAAACAACTCAACAGTCACATTTCTGAGATGTAAGTGGACCCCTCTACCAAATGGACTGATCTTCCTACCACTGTGATAAAATCTATGCAATGTACACAAAAACCTGATGGTAAGAACAAGAAGAATAAGAAAAAGACCGCTCCTTTTGAGGAGCAGTCAACAAAGCAGGGAAATCCCAAATAGAAGGTCGCTGCACCTCCTAACAATGGAAAGGATAAACACGCCAGATTCCCTTGCAAAATATGTGCTTAAGACTACATGAACTATCGTTGTCTGCATCTTTAGGAATGCACAGAATACATTGCTAAGAAGGATATTGGTAGGACCTCCGCTATCCTTAATAATCCTTTCCCTGCTCAAGAACAACAAAACCTTATTGCAAATCAACCCTATCCCCCATAAGGGGGCAAAAGTGGTTGCAACATCCTTCAGCTGGTGAAGGACCCTCTATCGTTTACACCTTTGAAATGGTAGATCTACAAAAAAGAGCCAAATCCTATGGAGCTCCTGTTGCTCATGCAGAGGAACCTTCCTCAAGTCAAAACCCACCGCTGCCCAATGATTTTCATATCGAAAGGCCTGTTTCTAACCTTGTGATTCGCCCTCCTAAAGGGGCACTTCGACGCACAACGTACAATACATCCACATGTGTCGTCCAAAACAACAACATTGTAGAAGACTTGGCGCAAGTGTCGTCAGCTATGTCAGTGCTCAAAGTATTACAAACATGTCCAGTATAAAGGAAAGCTTTGCTTTCGGCTATTGGTGGTATCGAGCCATCAGATTCTATGCTTGCAATTTTCGACATGGAAAAGTGTAACCTCCCCTTTCGCACCAGCTTGCATTTCAGGTGAAAATATTTTCGAAAGGTAAAGTTATACATAGAACTATCATCGACAAAGGTGCTTCTACCTGCGTCATGTCGGCTTCATGTTGGCTCACTTTTGGTTCTCCAACCCTATCCCTACCATTGAATTCCCTTAAAGCTTTCAACGGCCACACTTTCATCCCAAAAGGTTATCTTGCTAACTACCCCATCACTTTGAGTGGGAAAATGGTAACGGTGGATATTGAAGTCGTGGATCATAAACTCAATTATAATCTGCTTTTGGGCCGCACTTAGACTTATGCCATGAATTCCATTGTTTCTTCGATCTTCCATATCATCCTATTTCCTTTAGATGGAAAGATAGTCACAATCGACCAGCTATCATTTTGCACCCCAGATTACTCCCCATTACCTAGTAGATTTGTACCCTTAGTGGGTGGGGTACCTAAATCTTACGTCAGTATCAGTACCAATCTACTGAAGTGATCTTCATTGATGGGTTGTTTCCCTCTTTCGCCACCCTCGGTTCCACAGACAGTCTTTATGGTTTGATCCATTCCTCACGAACTAACCGATCCTTGGATCCTCCCAGCCCCTTCAGACATTGACACTTACGGAGAACAAATGCCATTGTCACCAGCTGAATTGGCCTACAAAGCCATTAAATCTACATCCGAATCTCCGGTCACTTTGGTTACAGCCAACGGTCCCACTGCCCCTCCCATAACTGCTCCTTCTTTCGATCCACTCAATCAAGTCCTACCTATGGATGAAGCTATTAGATAAATCATGAGTTTAGAAGAGAGACCTTGGGAGGACTCACACCATCGTGTTTTGATATCTGATTCAGACATGATGCCTCTTCAAATCCTGTCATCTGATGCATTTGAAATTGTTTCCTCACCCTATATGACTATCCAAACTTTGGACGTGGAATGAAACATGAGAAATATTTCAAAGACATTGCTCATCAATATTTTTGTCACAACAGGCATCATGGAAAACATATAGATTGTAGCCAATCACAATCATGAGGAAATTGTGAGCTTCACCTGCCCTTTTAAGGACTTCTGCGATGTTCTCCCTTGGTCTTATGAGGAAATGCATGGCATAGACCCCTCTATTGTCAAGCATGAGATCAAGAAAGATTGAGCATTCTTTTTATGGTATTTTTCTTGCTCCTTAATCTGAAAAAACCTTGAGTCTCCTTCTTCGAGCTCGTTAAACTACCACGAAGAAGATCTAGCATTCTTTTTATGGTATTTTTCTTGCTCGTTAATCTGAAAAATCCTCGAGTCTCCTTCTTCGGGCTCGTTAAACTACCATGAAGAATATTGATCATTCTTTTTATGGTATTTTTATTGCTCTTTAATCCGAAAAACCTTGAGTCTCCTTCTTTGGGCTCGTTAAATTAGTACAAGGAAGATATGAGCATGTTATTTTATCAGATATTTTCTCGCTCTTCAATCAGAAAATCCTTGAGTTTTTCATCGTTGGGCTCACTAAACACATACGACGATGGTCTGAGCAACTCTATTTCACTCTTTTTCTAGCTCATTAAATTAAAAAAGACCATTAGAGCATTCTTTTTAGGCGTTTTTCTCTCGCTCATAAAACTGAAAAAATCCTGAATTTTTCTTTAGACTCGTTCAACATTTATAAAGATGACTCGAGCATTCTTTTGGGTATTTTTCTCACTCGTTAAACTGAAAAATCCTAATTGTTTGTCATCGAG
>APFE031618682.1:0-15202 GCA_000404065.3 Pinus taeda | reverse complement strand
GCTAGGCTAGGTAGGGTAGGTAGGGTAGGATAGGTAGGCTAGGATAGGTTTGGCTAGGTGAGGTAGACTTGGCTAAGCTAGGTGGGGTTGGCCAGGCTAGGGTATGGTAGGTTAGGTTAGGTTAGGCTAGGCTAGGCTAGGCTAAGTTAGGCTAGGCTAGGCTAGGTACACTAGGCTGGGCTAGGGTAGGTAAAGGTAGGCTATGCTAGGCTATGGTAGGCTAGGGTAGGTTAGGGAGGCTTGGTAAGGGTAAGATATGCTAGGGTAAGGTAGGGTAGGCTATGTTATGGGAGGGTAGGGTAGGGTAGTATAGGCTAGGCTAGGCTAGGTAAGCTAGGGTAGGCTAGCATAGGCTACAGTAGGTTAGGTAGGATAGGGTAGGCTAAGCTAGTGTAAGATATGGTAGGCTAGGGTAGGCCAAGGTAGGGTAGGCTAGGTTATACTAGTATATGGTAGGGAAGTGTAGGCTAGTTAGGCTAATCTTGGGTAGGGTTGGATAGGTGAGGCTAGGCTAGGGTTATGTAGGTTAGGATAGGCTAGGCTAGGCTAGGATAGATTAGGCTATGCTAGGTTAGGGTAGGATAAGGTAGGCTAGGGTAGGGTAGGATAGGGTAGGCTAGGCTAGGCTAAGCTAGGTTAGGCTAGGTAGGCTAGGGTAGGCTAGGCTGGGATAATGGTTTGACATAAGCTAGGCTTAGGATATGGTAGGCTAGGCTAGGTTATGCAAAGGTAGGTTAGGTAGGCTAGGACAAGCTGGGTTATGGTAGGCTAGGTAGGGTAGGCTAGTGCAGGTTAGGGTAGGCTATGCTCGGGTACATTCGGCTAGATTATGTTGGGCTAGGGTAGGCTAAGTAGGTTAGGTAGGTTAAGCATGGTAGGGTAGGGTAGGGTAGGCCATGGTAGATTAGGGTAGGTTAGGCTAGGCGAGGCTAGGCTATGGTAGGGTAGGTTAGGCTAGCTAGGCGAAGTTTTGGTAGGATAGGATAGGAAAGGCTAGGCTAGGCTTAGGTAGGTTAGAATACCCTAGGCTAGGATAGGTTAGGCTAGGGTAGGATAGGGTAGGCTAGGGAGGGTAGGCTAGAGTACGATATGCTACCGTAGGCTAGGCTAGCATAAGATAGACTAGGCTAGGTTAGGCTAGGCTAGGCTAGATTAGGCTAAGGTAGGCTAGGCTAGGTTTGGTTGGATAGGCTTGGGTTAGGTAGGCTAGGATAAGTTTAGGATAGTGTAGGCTAGGCTAGGTTATGTTAGCGTAGCCTAGGTAGGCTAGGATAGGCTACATTATGCTAGTCTAGGTAGGTTAGGCTAGGCTAGGCTAGGTAGCCTAGGATATGGTAGGCTAGGGTAGGGTATGGTAGGCTAGGCTGGGTTAGGATAGGTAGCCTAGGGTAGGGTGGGCTACGATAGGCTTTGGTACGTGAGCCTAGTCTAGATTAGGCTAGATGAGATTAGCCGAGATTAGGCTAGGCTAGATTAGAGTAGGCTAGACTAGCTTAGAGTAGATTAGGCTAGGCTAGATTAGCCTACAATAGGTTAGATTAGGCTATGCTGGGCTAGGCTAAGTTAGGTTAGGATAAGCTAGATTATGCTAGTCTAGATTAGGCTAGATTAAGCTAGATTAGGCTAAACTAGGCTAGGTTAGATTAGGCTATGTTAAATTTGGCTAGATTAAGTTAGGATAGGCTTGGTTGTATTGAGCTAGGCTAGATTGGGGTAGGTTAGATTAGGAAAGGTTAGGATAATCTAGACTAGGCCACGCTAGACTAAAACCTAAACCCCAAACCCCAAACCCTAAACCCTGAAACCTAAGCATTTTATGATATATAAAAAAAACATTGTAACTTTTATTTAAGTGTTTATTAAAAGAATTTACTAAGGTGTTATAAAACCTAAACGCTAAACCCTAATCATTTAATAACATTATGAAAAGTGTTTTGTAACCTTTTTGAAGTGTTTATCAAAAGCTCTTAATAAAGTTTAATAAACTCTAAAACCTAAAGCCTGAACCCTAAACCCCAAACCCTAAGCCCTAAACGCTAACCCTAAAACATAAACACTAAACCCTAAATAATAAACCCTAAACCCTAAATCCTATAAACTAAACCCTAAACTGTAGGAATTTTATAACATTTTTAAAAGCGTTTTGTAACCTTTATTTAAGTGTTTATTAAAATAATTTACTAAATTGTCATAAAACTTAAGCCATACACCCTAAAACCTAACCCCAAAACAAAAACCCTAAACCTTAAACACCAAGCCCAAAACCCTAAACCATAAACCCTAAGAATTTTATGACAGTGTAAGAAGAATTTTGTAACTTTTATTCAAGTGTTTATTAAAATAATTTACTAAAGTGTTATGAACCCCAAACCATAAACACAAAACCCTAAACACTAAATACAAAAACATAAACACTAAACCCCAAAACCTAAACCCTAAACCGTAAACCCCAAACCCCAAACCCTAAACTGTAAACCGTAAACCCCAAACCCCAAACCCTAAACTGTAAACCGTAAACCCTAACCATTTTATAATATTTTAAAAAATGTTTTGTAACTTTTATTTAAGTGTTTATTAAAATAATTTACCAAAATGTTGTAGACACTATACAATAAACCTTAAACCTAAACCTAAAACCCCAAACCTTAAACCATAAACCTTAAACCCTAAATCCTAATCATTTTATAACATCTTAAAAAGTATTTTAAAACTTTTATTTAAGTGTTTATTAAAATAATTTACTCATTTCCTATAAACCCTAAACCCTAACCTCTAAACCCTAAAACCTAAATCATAAACCCTAAACCCTAAACCTTAAACCTTAAACCCCAAATCAATAAAATTAAACCATAAGCATTTTATAACATTTTAAAAAGTGTTTTGTAATTTTTATTTAAGAGTTTATTAAAATAATTTACTAAAATGTTCTAAACCCTTAACCCTAAATTGTTAACCACAAACTGTAAACTCTAAACTGTAAACTCTAAACCTGAAACCCGAAATCCTAAACCATGAGCATTTTATAACATTTTAAACCCAAAAACCAAAACCCTAAAGCCTAAACTCTAAACCCTAAGTATTCTATAACATCTTAACAAACGTTTCCTTACTTTTGTTTAAGACTTTATAATAAAAATTTACTCAAGTGTTATAAACCCTAAAGCCTAAACCATGAGAATTTTATAGAATTTTAAATCCTAAACCCTAAATTCTAAGGATTTTATAACATTTTAACAAGTGTTTTTTAACTAAACCCTAAACCGTAGGCATTTTATAATATTTTTAAAAGCATTTGGTGACTTTTATTTAAGTGTTTGTTAAAAAAATTTACTAAATTTTTATAGACCTTAAACCATACATCCTTAAACCTAACCCCAAAACCTAAACTCTAAATCCTAAAGCCCAAGTCCTAAACTGTAAACTATAAACCCTAAGAATTTTATAACAATTTAAGAATAATTTTGTAACTTTTATTTTAGTGTTTATTAAAGGAATTTACTAAAGTGTTGTAAACAATAAACCATAAACACACAACCCTAAACCCTAAACACAAAAACATAAACCCTAAACCTCGAAACCTAAACCCTAAACGGTAAACCCCAAACCCCAAACCCTAAACCGTAATCCGTAAACCCTAACCATTTTATAAGATTTTAAAAATTGTTTTGTAACTTTTATTTAAATATTTATTAAAAGAATTTTCCAAAATGTTACAGACCCTATACACTAAACCCTGAACCTAGACCCAAAACCCCAAAGCTTAAACCGTAAACCATAAACCCTAATCATTTTATAACATTTTAAAAAGTATTTTGAAACTTTTATTTAAGTGTTTATTAAAAGCCTTTACTAATTTCTTATAAAACCTAAACCCTAACCTCTAAATCCCAAACCCTATACCCTAAATGATAATACCTAAACCCTAAACCTTAAACTCTAAACTCCAAATCGAGAACATTAAACCCTAAGCATTTTATAACATTTTAAAAATCATTTTGTAATTTTTATTTAAGTTTTTATTAAAAGAATTTACTAAATTGTTATAAACCCTCAAACCTAAACTGTAAACCACAAACCCTAAATCCTAAAGCCTAAACTCTAAACCTGAAACCCTAAAACATAAATGATAAGCTCTAGACCCTGAACCCTAAACCCTAAACACTAAAACCTAAATGCTAAACTCTAATAATTTATAACACTTTAAAAAACATAGTGTAACATATATTTATGTGTTTATTAAAATCATTTACTAAAGTGTTATAAACCCTAACCCCTAACCTCTAAACACCAAAACCTAAACCGTAAACCCTAAGCATTTTATAACATCTTAAAGAAATTTCTAACTTTTATTTAAGTCTTATAAACCTTAGACTCTTAACCCTAAACCCTAAGAAATTTATAACATTTTAAAAATTGTTTTTTAAATTTTGTTTAAGTGTTTATTATAAGAATTTACTAAAATATCATAAAACCTAAACCATAAGCATTTTATAGCATTCTAAAAAGAGTCTTGTGACTTTTACTTAAGTTTTTATCAAAGTAATTTACTAAGGTGTTATTAAACCTTAAACGTAAAACCTAAACCCTAAACTATAAACCGTAAACTGAAAAGCCTAAACCCTAAATGCTAAACCCTAAGCCTTTTATAACATTTCATAAAGTGTTTTGTAACATTTATTTAAGTATTTATTGAAACAATTTACTAAACTGTTATAACCCCTGGACCCTAAACACTAAACCCTAAACCTTAAACCCAAAACCCTAAACCATATACCTTATACCCGAAAACCTAAACCCTAAGCATTTCATAACATTTTAAAAAGTGTTTTGTAACTCCTTTTACATGTTTATTAAAAACATTTACTAAAGTGTTATAACCTTGAAACCCTAATCCCTAAAACCTAAACCCTAACTAATTTATAACATTTTGAAGAGTTTTTTGTAACTTTTATATAGGTGTATACTGAAAACATTTAATAAAGTTTTATAAACTCTAAACCCTAAACACTAAAGCCTAATAATTTTATAACATTTTAAAAACTATATGTAACTTTTATTTAAGTTCTTTTTAAATTAATTTACTAAAATGTTATAAACATTAAATCCTAAACCCTAAATGGAAAACACTAATCCCTATACCATAAATGCTAAGAATTTTATCATAATCTATAATAACGAAACACCACACTTGGGTATGTGAGTGTAGGAGTGAGAAAATTGTGATGCATGCTATACCCTCACCTTTGTTTTTCCACTCTTCTTCATAAACATATTTCCTCATATTTACTTTTCTTTGTAACTCCTTGAGGCTCAATGGGATGAATGCATTATGTTTACTATGTAGTAGCGGATACCCCCTTTAGGTGGTGTGGCTCATCCCTACAACCGAAACCCTAAACCCTAAACCCTTAACCCTAAACCCCAAAAGCTAAACCCTAAACCCTAAGCATTTTATAACATTTTAAAAAATGTTTTGAAAATTTTATGTAAGTGCTTATGAAAACAATTACTAAGGTTTTATATACCCGAAACCATGAACCCTAAAGCTGAAACCTTAAACCCTAAACCGAAAATATTAAAACTTAAACTGTAAGAATTTTGTAAAGTATTATAAATCTTAAACTGTAAACCCTAATCCCTAAATTCTAAACCAAAAATGCTTAATCGTAAACCTTAGACCCTAAACATGAAACCCTAAATCCTAAACACTAAATTCTAAACCCTAAACCCTAAACGGTAAACCATAAACCCCTAACCCTAAACCCTAAACTGTAAACCATAAACCCTAAGTATTTTATCACATTTTAAAAAATGTTTTGTAGATTTTATTTAAATTCTTATTAAAATAATTTACTAAAGTGTTATAATCCCTAGACCCTCAAACTCTAAACCATAAACCATAGACTTAAAACCCTAAAACCAAACCCTAAACCTTCAACATTTTAAAGCATTTTGAAAATGATTTTGTAAATTTTATTTAAGTGTTTAGTAAAAGAATTTATTAACGTGTTATAAACAATAAACCCTAATCCCTAATCCCTTAACCCTAAACCCCAAACCCTAAACACTAAACCCTAATCGCCAAACCCCAAACCCTAAACCGTAATACCTAAGCATTTTATGATCTATAAAAAAATATTGTAACTTTTATTTAAGTGTTTATTAAAAGAATTTACTAAGGTGTTACAAAACCTAAACCCTAAATACCAAACCCTAATCATTATATAACATTTTAAAAGTGTTTTTTAACCCCTTTTAAGTGTTCATCTTAAGCTCTTAATAAATTTTTATAAACTCTAAAACCTAAAACCTATACGCTAAACCCTAAAAAATAAACCGTAAATCGTAAACCCTAAATGATATTTAAGTGTTTATCAAAAGAATTTACTAAATCGTTATAAAACTTAAACCATACAGCGTAAAACCTATCCCTAAAACCAAAACCCAAAACCCTAAACCCCAAACCCAAAAACGTAAACCATAAACCCTAAGAATTTGATAACAATTTAAGAATAATTTTGTAACTTTTATTTAAGTGTTTATTAAAATAATTTACTAAAGTGTTATAAACCCTAAACCATAAACAGAAAACCCTAAACCCTAAACACAAAGCCCTAAACCCTAAACACAAAAGCATAAACCCTAAACCCCAAAACCTAAACCCTAAGCCCTAAACCCCAAACCCCAAACCCTAAACTGTAAATCACAAACCCTAATCATTTTATAACATTTTCAAAAATGTTTTGTAACCTTTATTTAAGTGTTTATTACAATAATTTACCAAAATGTTGTAGACCCTATACAATAAACCCTAAACTTAAACCCCAAACCTTAAACCGTAAACCGTAAACCCTATATCCTAATCATTTTATAACATTTTAAAAAGTATTTTGAAACTTATATTTATGTTTTTATTAGAATCCTTTACTAATGCCTTATAAACCCTAAACCCGAACTTCTAAACTACAAAACCTAAAACCTAAATCATAAACCCTAAACCCTAAACCTTAAACCTTAAACCTCAAATTGCAAACATTAAACCTAAGCATTTTATAACATTTTCAAAAGTGTTCCGTAATTTTTATTTAAGAGTTTATTAAAATAATCTACTGAAGTGTTAGAAACCCTCAACCCTAAACTGTAGACCACAAGCCCTAAACCCTAAACCATAAACTCCAAACCTGAAACCCTAAATCCTAAACCTAAACTCTAAACCGTAAACCCTAAATGCTAAACTCTAGTAATTTTCTAACACTTTAGAAAACATATTATAGCTTATATTTAAGTGTTTATTAAAATCATTTACTAAAGTGTTATAAACACTAAACCCTAAACACTAAACACAAAACCCCAAACCATAAACCCTAAACAATAAACCCTATGAATTTGATAACATCTTAAAACAATTCCTAACATTTATTTAAGTGTTTATTAAGAGGATTTACTAAATTCTTATAAACCTTAGACTCTTAACCCTAAACCCTTAGCAATTGATAACATTTTAAAAAATGTTTTTAACTTTTATTTAAGTGTTTATTATAAGAATTTACTGAAACCTAAACCCTAATCATTTTATAGCATTCTAAAAATATTTTTGTGACTTATACTTAATTTTTTGTGAAAATAATCTACTAAGGTGTTATAACCCTAAACCATAAAAACTAAACCCTAAGCTATAAACCCTGAACTAATAAACATAAACCCTAAATGCTAAACTCTAAGCCTTTTATAACATTTCATAAAGCGTTTTGTAACATTTATTTAAGTGTTTATTAAAACAATGTACTAAAGTGTTATAAACTGTAAACCATAAAACATAAACCTTAAACCCAATACCCGAAACCATATACCTTATACCCTAAAACGTAAACCCTGGGCATTTCATAACATTTTAAAAAGTGTTTTGTAACTTTTTTTACGTGTTTATTAAAAGAATTTACTAAAATGTTATAAACTTGAAACCCTAATCCCTAAAACCTAAACGCTAACTAGTTTATAGCATTTTAAAGAGTTTTTTATAACTTTTATTTAAGTTTATTCTAGAAACATTTAGTAAAGTGGTAGAAACTCTAAACCCTAAAAGCTAAAGCCTAAAAATTTTATAACATTTTAAAAAATATTTGTAACTTTTACTTATATGCTTATTAAAATAATTTAGAAAAATGTTATAAACCCTAAATCCTAAACCCTAAATCCCAAACCTTGATCCCTAAAACAAAAACCCTAAGAATTTTATGAGAATCTATAATAACAGAAGATCACACTTGGGTATGTGAATGTAGGAGGGTGAAAATTGTGATACATGAGATACCCCGACCATTGTTTTTCCACTCTTCTTCATAAACCTGTTTCCTTTTATTTATTTTTCTTCATAAATCCTTGAGGCCCAATGGGATGAATCTATTATGTGTATTATGTAGCAACGGATATCCACTCAACATGCGGTGGTTGATCCCTACACCCTAAACCCTAAAACCAAAACCCTAAAACATTAACCCTCAACCCCGAGCATTTTATAACATTTTAAAAAGTGTTTTGTAACTTTTATGTAATTGTTTATTAAAACCTGAAAGAATAAACCTTAAACTGAAAATCTTAAAACTTAAACACTAATAATTTTGTAAAGTGTTATAAATCCTAAACTGTAAACCCTAATCCCTAAAGCCTAAACCGTAAATGCTTAACCCTAAACCCTAGACCCTAAACCCCAAACCCTAAATCCTAAACCCTAAATTCTGAACGCTAAACCCTATACCTTAATCATTTTATAACACTTTAAAAAGTGTTTTGTAACTTTTATTTAGCTATTTATTAAAAGCATTTAATAAAGTGTTATAAATCATAAGAACTAAACCTTATGCCCTAAACCCTAAAACCTCAGTGACAAAACCATAAACCCTAAAAAACCCAAGCATTTTATAAAGCTTAAATACTCTACCTTAAACCCTAAACCCTAAACCTGAAAGCCTAAACCAAAAAACATAAATGCTAAGCGTTTTATAACATTTTAAGAAGTATTTTATAAATTTTATTTAAGTGTTTATTAAAAGATTTTATGACACTGTTATAAACCCTAAATTCAAAACCCTAAACCCTAAACAATAAACATGAAACCCTTAACTCTAAACCATAAAGACAAAACGCTGAACCATAAACAATAAACCTCAAACCCTAAACTCTAAACCTGAAACCGAAAACCCTAAATTGTAAAGCCTAAACCCTAAATCGTAAGCATTTTATAACATTTTAAAGATTGTTTTGTAACTTTTATTCAATTGTTTATTAAAATCATTTAATAAAGTGTTATAACCCTAAATCCTAAACCCTAAGAATTTTATAACATTTTAAGAAGCGTTTTGTGATCTATTAAAAAGAATTGTAACCTTTATTTAAGTGTTTATTAAAATAATTTACTAAGGTGTTATAAAACCTAAACCCTAAACCACAAACCCTAAACCCTAACCCTAATCGTTTAATAACATTTTAAAAAGTGTTTTGTATTCATTTTTAATTATTTATTAAAAGCACTTGATAAAGTTTTGTGTACCGTAAACCCCAAACCCCAAAAACCAAACCCTAAACCCTAAACTCTAAACCCTAAAAAATAAACCCTAAACCCTAAACCCTATAAACTAAACCCTAAATGGTAGCCATTTTATAACATTTTTAAAATCTTTTTGTAAATTTTATTTAAGTCCTTATTAAAAGAATTTATGAAATTGTTATAAACCTTAAACCATACATCTTAAAACCTAATCCCAAAACCTAAACCCTAAACCCTAAACATCAAGCCCTAAACCCTAAACCATAAACCCTAAGAATTTTATAACTGTTTAAGAAGAATTTTGTAACTTTTATTTAAGTGTTTATTAAATGAATTTACTAAAGTTTTATAAACCCTAGATCGTAAACACAAATCCATAAACCGTAAACACAAAAACATAAACACTAAACCCCAAAACCTAAACCGTAAACCCTAAACTCCAAACCCCAAACCCTAAACCCTAAACTGTAAACCCTAACCATTTTATAACATTTTAAATTTTTTTTTGTAACTTTTATTTAAGTGTTCGTTGAAAACATTTACCAAAATGTTGTATACCCTACACACTAAACCCTGAACCTAAACCCAAAACCCCAAACCTTAAATCGTAAATCGTCAACCCTAAACCCTAATCATTTTATAACATTCTAAAAAGTATTTTGAAACTTTTATTTAAGTGTTTATTAAAATCCTTTACTAATGTCGTATAAACCATAAAACCTAACCTCTAAACCCCAAACCCTAAACCCCAAATCGTGAACATTAAACCCTAAGCATTTTATAGCATTTAAAAAATCATTTTGTAATTTTTCTTTAAGTGTTTATTAAAAGAATTTACCATTTTTATAAACTCTCAAACCTAAAATATAAACCACAAACCTTAATCCATAAATCATAAACTCTTAACCTAAAACCCTAAATCATAAACTCTAAACCCTAAACCCTAAACCCCAAAACCCTAAATGCTAAACTCTAATAATTTTATAACAATTTAGAAAACATATTGTAACTTATATTTAAGTTTTTATTAAAATCATTTTCTAAAATTTTATAAACCATAAACCCTAAAATCTAAACACCAAACCCCAAACCATAAACCCTATACCTTCAAACCCAATCATTTTTTAACATCTTAAAACAATTTCTAACATTTATTTAAGTGTTTATTAAAAGGATTTACTAAAGTCCTATAAACCTTAGACTCCTAACCCTAAACCTTAAGCAATTTATAACATTTTCAAAAGTGCTTTTTAACTCTTATTTAAGTGTTTATTATAAGAATTTACGGAAGTCTTATAAAACATAAACCCTAAGCATTTTGTAACATTATAAAAAGAGTTTTGTGACTTTTACTTAAGTTATTATCAAAATAATTTACTAAGGTTTTCTAAAACGTAAACCATAAAAGCTAAACCATGAACTATAAACCCTAAACCGAAAAACCTAAACCCTAAATGCTAAATCCTAAGCCTTTTATAACATTTCATAAACCATAAACCGAAAAACTCTAAGCCCTAAATGCTAAAGCCCAAGAATTTTATAACATTTTACAAAACTATTTGTACGTTTTATTTAAGTGCTTATTAAAATAATTTACTAAAATGTTATAAACCCTAAACCCCAAACCCTAATCCATAAACCATAAACCCTACGAATTTTATGGGAATCTATAATAACGGAAGACCGTACATGGCTTTCTAAGTGTGTGAGAGCGAAAATTGTGATACATGTACACCGACCTTTGTTTTTCTACTCTTCTTCAAACACCTATTTCCTTTTATTTATTTTTCTTCACACCTCCTTGAGGCTCAATGGGATGTATGCATTATGTGTACTATGTAGTAGTGGATACCACCTTAAGGTGGGGTGGTTCATCCCTACACCCTAAACCCTAAATCCTAAACCCTAAATTCTCAACCCTAAACCCAAAACCCTAAACCATAAACTCTAAACCGCAAATGCTAAACCCTAAAGCCTAAGCATTTTATAACATTTTAAAAAGTGTTTTGTAACTTTAATGTAAGTGTTTATTAAAACAATTACTAAGGTGTTATAAACCCTAAACCATGAGCTGTAAACCCAAAACCCTAAACCCTAAACTGAAAATCTTAAAACTTAAAGCCTAAGAATTTTGTAAAGTGTTATAAATCCTAAACCATAAACCCTAATCCTGAAAGCCTAAATTGCAAACGCTTAATCCTAAACCGTAGAACCTAAACCCCAAACCCTAAATCCTAAACCCTAACTTCTAAAACCTAAACCTAAGCATTTTATAACAATTTTAAAAACATTTTATAAATTTTATTTTAGTTTTTACTAAAAACATTTCATAAAGTGCTATAAACACTAAACCCTAAAGTTTAAACCATAAACCCCTAACCCTAAACCGTAAACTGTAAACCATAAACCCTAAGTATTTTATAACATTTTAAAAAGTGTTTTGTAACTTCTATTTAAATGTTTATTAAAATCATTTACTAAAGTCTAATAATCCCTAAACCCTAAAACCAAAATCTAAACCTTCAACAATTTAGAGCATTTGAAAAATGGTTTTCTAACTTTTATTTAAGTGTTTATTAAAAGAATTTAGTAAAGTGTTATAAACCATAAACCCTAAAACCTGAAACCTAATCATTTAATAACATTTTTAAAGGTGTTTTGTAACCTTTTTCGAGTGTTTATTAAAATATCTTAATAAAGTGTTATAAACCCTAAACCCTAAACCCTATAAACTAAACTGTAAACCCGAAGCCCTAAACACTAAACCATAAACCCTAAGAATTTTATAACAGTTTAAGAAGAATTTTGTAACTTTTATTTAAGTGTTTATTAAAATAATTTACCAAATTTTTATAAACCCTAAATCATAAACACAAAACCCTAAGCCCTAAACACAAAAACATAACCCCTAAACCCCAAAACCTAAACCATAAACCCTAAACCCCAAACCCTAAACCGTAAATAGTAAACGCTAACCATTTCCTAACATTTTAGAAATTGTTTTGTAAATTTTATCTAAGTGTTTATAAAAATAATTTACCAAAATCTTGTAGACCCTATACACTAAACGCTAAACCTAAAACCAAAACCCAAAACCTTAAACCGTAAACCGTAAACTGTAAACCCTAATCATTTTATAACATTTAAAAAATTATTTTGAAACTTTTATTTAAGTGTTTATTAAAAGCCTTTACTAACGTATTATAAACCCTAAACCCTAACCTATAAACCTGAAGCCCTAAACCCTAAATCCTAAACCCTAAACACTAAACCCCAAATTGTAAACATTAAACCCTAAGCATTTTATAACATTTTAAAAAGCATTTTGTGATTTTTATTTAAGTGTTTATTAAAATAATTTACTAAAGTGTTATAAACCCTCAACCCTAAACTATAAACCACAAACCCTAAACCCTAAACCGTAAACTCTAAACCCTAAACCCTAAACACTAAACTCTAATAATCTTATAGCACTTTAGAAAACATATTGTAATGTATGTTTAAGTGTTTATTAAAATCATTGACTAAAGTGTTATAAACCCTCAACCCTAAACTCTAAACACCCAACCCCAAACCATAAACCCTAAACCATAAACTGTCAACATTTTATAACATCTTAAAACATAATATAACTTTTATTGAAGTGTTTATTATGAGGATTTACTAAATTCTTATAAACATTAGACTCTTAACCCTAAACCCTAAACCCTAAAAAAATTATAACATTTTAAAGAGTTTTTTGTAACTTTTTTTTTCAGTATTTATTATAAGAATTTACTAATGTCTTAAAAAACCTAAACCCTGAGCATTTTATAGCATTATAAAAAGAGTTTTGTGACTTTTAATTAAGTTTTTATCAAAATAATTTACTAAGGTGTTATAAACCCTAAACCATAAAAACTAAACCCTAAACTATAAACCCTAAATACTAAACCGTAAACCCCAAACCCTAATCCCTAAACCATAAACCCTAATAATTTATGAGAATTTATAATAATAGAAGACCGCACTTGGGTATGTGAGTGTAAGAGGTAGAAAATTGTGACACATGAGATACTCTGACCTTTTCTTTTCCACTCTTCTTCATAAACATGTTTCCTTTTATTTATTTTTCTTCATAACTCCTTGAGGCTCAGTGGGATGAATACATTATGTGTACCATGTAGCAGTGGATATCCCCCTAAGGTGGGGTGGTTCATATATACACCCTAAACCCTAAACCCTAAACCCTAAACCCTGAACCCTAAATCACAAACCCTAAACCATAAACCCTAAACCCTAAATCCTAAACCCTAAACCCACGCATTTTATAACATTTTAAAATGTGTTTTGTAGGCTAGGTATGCTAGGGTAGGGTAGGGTAGGTAGGCTAGGTATGCTAGGTATGCTAGGGTAGGGTAGGGTAGACCATGGTAGGTTAGGGCAGGTTGGGCTATGCAGGGCTAGGCTATGGTAGGGTAGCGTAGGGTAGGTTAGGCTAGCTAGGCTAAGCATGAGTAGGGTAGGGTAGGCGAGGCTAGGCTAGGCCTTGGTAGGTTAGGATACTCTAGTCTAGGATAGGTTAGGCTATAGTAGGATAGGGTAGGGTAAGGTGGGTAGGCTAGTCTAGGATAGGCTAGCGCAGGCTAGGCTAGGCTAGCTTAGAGTAGGCTAAGCTAGGCTAGGCTAGGCTAGAGTAGGTTAGGCTAGGCTAGGCTAGAGTAGGTTAGGCTAGGCTAGGCTAGGCTAAGGTAGTCTAGGCTAGGGTAGGTTAGGATAGGCTTGGGTTAGGTAGGCTAGGATAGGCTTACGATAGGGTAGGCTAGGCTAGTTTATGTTAGGGTAGCTTTAGTATGCTAGGATAGGCTAGGTTATGCTAAGCTAGGTAGGTTAGGCTAGGCAGGGTATGGTAGGCTAAGGTATGGTATGATAGGCTAGGGTAGGCTAAGATAGGTAGGCTAGGGTAGGCTAGGCTAAGGTAGGCTAGGATAGGTTAGTCTAGATTAGGCTAGACGAGATTAGGCTAGGTTAGGGTTTAGGGTTTAGGGTTTGGGATTTAGGTTTTAGGGTTTAGGGTTTTGGATTTAAGTTTAGGGTTTAGTGTCTAGGGTCTACAAAATTTTGGTAAGTGCTTTTAATAAACACTTAGATAAAAGTTACAAAACAATTTGTAAAATTCTATAAAATGGTTAGGGTTTACGGTTTAGGGTGTAGGGTTTGGGGTTTTCGATATAAGGTTGAGGGTTTAGGTTTTGGGGTTTAGGTTTTTCTCTTTATGGTTTACGGTTTAAACTGTTATAAAATTCTTGGGGTTTGTGGTTTAGGGTTTAGCGCTTGGGTTTTAGGGTTTCAAATTTGGGGTTTACGTTTTAGGGTATATGGTGTAAGGTTTTTAATGATTTAGTAAACTCTTTTAATAAAAACTTAATAAAAGTTACAAAAATGCTTTTAAAAATGCTATAAAATGCCTATAGTTTAGGGTTTAGTTTATAGGGTTTAGGGTTTAGGTTTCTGGGTTTAGAGTTTACGGTTTAGGGTTAATGAAACTTTATTAAGTGCTTTTAGTACACATATAAAAGGGTTACAAACCACTTTTTAAAGGGTTACTAATTTATTAGGGATTAGGGTTTATGGTTTGGGGTTTAGGGTTTATAGTTTAGGTTTTATAACACCATAGTA
>APFE031618665.1:197625-228363 GCA_000404065.3 Pinus taeda | reverse complement strand
GCTAATTCCTTCTTGCCACATGGACCAATGACTATGACCCAATGTTACACATCATTTTTTCACCATGACACTTAATCGATATAAATGGATTTCTCTCCATTCGTGAACATGTTCTATTAAACTCCCTTAGAGGTCAAAAAATCAAAAATCCCTCGAAGAATATGAGAATTTTCGGGAAAATGGCTTTTATACCTTGTTAAGTTATGACCTGCGCACTCTTCCTAGAAGTTTTTTCACGTTTGTTGTACTTATCCTAGAGAACATTGCAGAATTGTGCTCTGTCTACCACTATAGACCACGCAGGTGAATCAAAGAAAAGCAAAAATAAAAAGTGAAATGTAGACGCATTATTGGGCGAATATATCCCAACTGAAATATCCGAAGTCATATCTATTCGATCCAAACCCATCAGATGATGGACCTAATTCCCTTTCCTCAAGGAACCCTAATCCTCCAATTAGGGGATCTCATCCTCCTCTTTTGGATTTGAAACTTCTTCCTCTTGGCCTATAAATTGACCAAAGGGTAGAGGGATTGAGGAGGTCAGAAAATATATACTTATTATATTAAATTGAGATTGGGAGGCTTATCATCTAAGGAAAGGGTTGGAGGCATTTATGAAGAACCTCATGGAATCACAGCAAAGGTTGTAAGACTCTTCTTTATCCTTGAATTAATACAAATGAACCATTTTTTCCATTGTATTTTCTTACTAAAATGATGAATGGTTTATAGTTCTTTAGATATTCATTAAGGAAATTTCAATTTCTAATCTCCTTGATCATTAGGTTGAGATTGTTTAAATTGTTATGTTGCATATGCCTTTGAACTTTCTTATGTTTGTGGTTGTAGGTCCTTTCAAGCATTGAGAAGCTATATCAAGACAAGCAGGGATATTCATCAAGCATTTCGCAAATAGGTGAGAGGCTTATTCATCATCTTTTATACTCATAATTCAAATGAAGTAAGCTTAGGGAAAGAGCTATTCAATTGTCTGTTTGTTTCTAGTTTCCTTTAGGATCTATGGAGATCGCTATAGTCAGCAAGAGGGATTTATCCACCTACCACCCAATGATATGCAACAAAGTACAAGGCTTCATAGGCCTATTACATGACTACAAGAATGATGATACATGACTATATAATGACAACATAATCCCATATATGGTTGAATCATGACTCACATAAATCTCTCTCAATGCATACATAACTCTAGAATATCCCACCATGATAAGTATGAGAGTGTACATGAATAATACATAAATACATTGTTGTACCAACACTACTAATAACCCATACATAGTTGGACTAACTCTCATAACTCACTATAAACATACCAGTCATGGCTCACAATGCTATGCTTGAAGCATACAAGAATGAGACCCTCTCATACATAGATATCATAACAATCCTCTCATCAATGCATGTCTAATACAATGTCATAGTGCAAGTACATGGAGCATATGATCAACAGCTTGTCCTCTTCATGGCAGCAATATAATGTCAATATGAATCACATAAGAAACATGTATCAACCTTTCCAAATCATCAACCATGGAATCAAGATATCAACAACACATAATAATACATAGTGGGCCAACAGTAGCATATATCTACAACATCATGAAACCTCTTTTCAACATGTAACACCTCATGGCAATAGTATCAATAACCACAACATGTATCAGTGCTCAATAGCAATTCATAGCAGCAACAAAAATGATCATATGGAGCATGAATTTCTGCAATATAAACTGAACTGGCAACAGCAATAAGCATATAAAGATGTAATGAAAACAACAATATCACATCAACAACCATACTCAGAAATATAAACATTATCTACCATCACTAAAAATCATCAACAACAACATGAAAAACTTCCATCATGAACAACTTCTAGATTCTCTCCATATAAGTGGCAAATCTCTAACACATGAATTATGTAAGCAGATATAGCCATACACAACCATCATACTAATCTCCATGGCACCATCACATACATGATATCATCAAACCAGAAAGCATTTTTCTTCATACTAATGCAATCCAACTTCATGTCAACTTATGTAGGAGACATATAGTCCATGCGTAACCAAAGCGCATACACCTACAATGGATGAGCACATGGCATGAAATTCATAACCAACTCCTCCAAGGAATATGATGCCATCAATATCATTGAAAACATTGGAAGCATATGAGGTTCTCCCGCTAAACATGTCGCATCTCCACTCGTCACAACATAAAATCTCTTGATCACAATAGCATTTGCAGATATACAATTATTAACATAAATCTAATAACATAAAATACCATAAAAAATTATATGCATCAGTAAACGTAGCTGAAATCAACAACAAATATTCTCATCAAGAAAATATATTCATATACACTTCTCTTTCTCTACAAAAACCTTCAATAATGTACCATGTAAAATCAGGATGTACCTTAGCTCCCCATGAAGCCATGCAAGCCTCAGTTTCTTCTTGCAGATCCTTGTTGCTCCTTCCTCCTCCAAACTTTGAGTGGTTTCTCTCTTGCATGAAAATGTCTAGTTGTCCTCACACTTGCCCTATTTTTCATATTCTTCATTCCTTGATTAGGTGGCCTCAAGAAAATTGGAGTCTTTCAATCTTTGGCCATATGACCAAGATAGTCACACATGTAGCCCCTGATATGCCATAAAAATGGAGGAAAGGGCTCATATCTCTAATTCTTCATTCTACTCCCCTTTGCATGCAACCTGCGTTGAATATCCTTATGGCCAAAATCATTGCATGAGAAGAAATAACCATAAAAGTGACAATTATACGTGATTTTGGCTGAACTCCGAGAAGTGGGTTGTCTTCCTTTCTTTTTTGCTTCATAGGATCTTCTATACCATTGCTTCTCTTACTGCATGGAACTAAAATTTTCTGCAATATGTCCAATCTTATGGAAATTGTAGCATCTCACATCACCCAAAAGTGAATATGGTCTTCTTGGTGTTCTCTTTGGCACAACATTTGACTTATCTTCTTTGTGCTCCATATTTGACTGTTGATTATGTTGATGGCTCTCTTTCTTTCTTGTTTTTCTACTGCCATATTATATTATATTTGTGGCTGCAACTAAGCTAGTTTCTCCTTCATGCATGTTGCAATATGATTTGAAAGATGAGGTATTTTGGTTGCTCTTCAACTGAGTCATTTTCTTCTCTAAATCACCCCTTAATGAAACCACTTCAGCTTCTAATATTTCACACTCCTCCTCCTTTTCTCTATGTTTCTTCTTCATTTCATCTTCTATTTTCTTTGCCTCCTCTAGCTAAGTTTTTAATGCAACGATCTCTTCTCTTAATCCATTCCCCTTCTCATCGGAAATCTGTAAAAAAAATTATGGTCCTTACATGCAGAGGTTAGTCTATCCACTTCAGTAGCTAATTATTTTATTACAGCCATTGTGGATTCATATTAGCCTTAACAAGAGAAATATCCATGTCATCTCCACTATGTAGCTCAATAGAAATATCAGAATCAAAATTAAAACAATCTTTTAAAATATTACCTTGTCACACAACTATTTTCACTAAGATTTCATAATTTGTTGCTTCATTTGTAATGGACTAGATCTTTTCCTCATTCAAACCCTTTGTCTTTTGATATATCGTCTTCTTGCTTCTGGCTATGATCCATGATATACTCTCCAAAAAATTAATCTTCACTGAAGAGCACCTGCTCTAATACCAATTTTTAGAAACTAGTTCACTATTGAGGGTGGGGTGAATTAGTAGTGAAGGCCTTTATATTAATTTTAAATCGTTTTACCACATTATAAATTTGCAACACAAATCCACAATATTATCTTACCAAATCATGAAAGAACAAATAAACTCAAAGCATAATAACCATGGAAAACATCAACAAAAATAAGCACACATGAAGATCCAAGTATTTCTGCTGGAAACCCTTCTGGGAGAAAACCACCCTATTGTTGCTACACTATTGAACAAGATTTTACATGGATTATCTTACAATCATAAGCAATAAGGCATGGCTTCCTTCATAGTATGCTAGCATCTATCAATTAGGAAATTTGTTTCTCTCATGGATCTATGAACTACCATCTGCTAAAGGCCACCATGATCAATGATCCTTTCCCAACTCCCAATGGACAATCAAACTCAATATCCCTGTTTCAAATCAAAGGATTCACCAAATTCTAATGCAACTGATGTAGGATAAGTTTATCTGGGTATCGTCCTCTCCTTCTTGGTTATGTGAATCCTCAAGATAGTTTTCTTGGAAGGGGGGCTAATCTGTTGATCTGGTGTAGCATTCTTTCCAGCATTAGGGTTCTTCCTAAAATTGGGGTTTCTTTTTTTTTCCGTAGAAAAAGTCATTTTTTATTCATAAGATAAAATTACATTTTGTAGATGCAAAAGCATATGCACTGATATTGATTTGGTTTTTGAAAAAACCAAAAGAATAAAAAAATGAAGTGTAAACTATACTTTTCTCCCTTTCTTTTTCTCCACATTTTGCCATCCCCGAGAGTTGGGGGAGGTGGTTACTGTGGAGAGCTTATTTTTTGTTATTGTAATGGGAGATTCCTTGTCTGACTCCGATCCTTCAAATCCATGAGCTCTTTTGTTGCCAGATATTTCAATTCTTGTTATTTGGAGGTCTTGATTTTGTAGAGGATTGTTGGGAGCTTCCTCTTTCCTTTGCGTGTTGGGCTGGATTCCTGGTTCATCCTTTTCTGTTTTGAAATATGTGGTGTCTGGTACGTCTTCTTCTTCATCCAATGGCACTGTGTTTTGCCATCCTTTAGGCTTCCTCTATTGCTGCTTTTTCTGATTTGGGATGTTCCTTGTTTGTGGACAAGCACTGAGAAGGTGGCATGTTTGTAAACATCCACAACATCAAAATGTTGTGTTTTCATAATCCAATGGTTGTAGCCACTGTGTTGTTGAAATTCAGTATTATGCTTTCTAGTAGTCCCTGGCTGAGATCTACTTCGACACATATTCTGGCGAAGGTAAAGATCCCCTTTGTCTGTCTGTCATCGTCAATCTTTAGAAATTTCACCAGGGTGTTCCCTGTGGCTATTAGAACCTTGTGATGCCGGAAGCGTAATGGGAGGTTATGCAACCTGACCTAGACTGGTATCTTTGATACCACCATTGTGTTGGCATCGAAATCTAGAAACCATGGAGTGATGAAGAGCCCTGCGTTGCCCCAAAACCATGGCCCCTTATTAAGGGTGTGTTCCTTTTCTTGTTCTGTGTTGAATCTTACTATGAAAAACCCCTTAGGGCATAAGTAGATTTCACAGTTTAGTGTCCAAGTGGTATGGATCTAGTGGTGCAGATCACCTGATTTGGGCCAGTAACCATTGAATCTACAGATAACAGAGTGTGAAAATAGATTTGAATATAAATCATTTACCTCTGGCATTTCAATAGTGAGGGAAGGATTCTCCGGCTTTTGCTCGACTATGTAGGGCCCAGGAAGAACAGAGCTTGTTTCTGGAGTGACTTGCGCTTTCCCTTTGCCCTTCACCGCATCCTTGAAGGAGCCTGTGTTCTTGGAGCTTGTGTTCTTTAAGATAGTTCCAGACAATCCTCCTCGCAGATGAAGGTTAATGATGATGGTTGAGTCTATGGTTATATTGTATTCCTGGAGAGTATAGTGGTCATGTAAACTACTCCCCTTGTAGATCAGATTTTGCCCTGTTTCTAGGATGTCGAGAAGGTTTTGAATCTTGTTTTGTAGTTCCTAGATACTGTTGCCCCTCCATAACCTCACACAGTAGATTCTTCCTTCCGGTTCTTTTAAGAGAAGTTGTATGAAATCCGTCTCTCTGGGATTTGAGTCCATCTGAGGTTGCCTCCGGTCTATTCCCTGGATTTTCTCTTTTCTAGACCCCAAGGTCATCACCTTTCAGACGGTGTTCCTTTGAGAATTTGGCCCAGGTGTCTGGGCGATGGGGTGTCCTAATTTGCCCCCAGATCTGGGCTTTGTATAGGCTTATTATTTGTCTAAGGACTCGATCCAGTGGATCAATAGCAGATCTAGGCAGCTAACTATCTACAGATCTATGGTTTAGCCCTATAAGGGCGCCCTTGGCAAGAACACATATATAGGAATTATATGGAAAACACAAGCTAGCCCTTACGAAGTCTGCTTGAGTCGGTTTCTCCCATGCTTAGGTGTCGCTTCTGCTTGCCAGCCACCTCAGTTATTTGAAGACCTATATCTGGGTTGTATTCCATAGCTAGCTCCTCGCGCGCTGCCTTCCAGTGTTCATTGGTATACTCATGGAAGATCCATCCAGTTTGACAGAGATTGATGATGTGGCCGGTTGCAAGGTAGATCTCCTCTTTCCAAGCTCCAATACAGGCTTGTGTTCCCTCTGATGAGAGATCCATGCAATGGGCTATGCATGTCGTCTGATGGCAATTGTTCTATCCAGAGTTAGCCTTACGGCAACCAGATTGCCTAGCGCAGCAGCAACACAAACGGTTGTGCCGCCTCTAACCCCCTTATCATTGCATCCCTTCTTTAAGTGCCTGGTGTTTCTCCTCACCGGGATCTACAATCCGACCTTTGTTGTTCTGCGCGCAGGCTCCTTCCTGGAGCCTGTTCCGAGTCGCCCCACCTTTCCGCTGCTCTTTCCTGAATTCGCCATCGCTTGGTTCTAAATAAACGTAGATCTAAAATTGGGGTTTATTATTAGGGGTGGTTGTTAATTTTCCCATTGATTTTTCCTCTCCATGTTTTCTAATCTATCCATTATTCTCTATAAACTCTTACTAAAATATCGACCTTTCCATCTGAAGTGGAAGTTTCCTCTTTAAATACAAATTTCTTCTCATTTCTCATTCGGGATTTCTTGGCTAATAGGTTGGCCTTTACACTAACAACATTGCTTTGCATTTGTTCCATGTTTCAGGGTTCCTTTCCCTTAATTGGTATGACATGTCAATGTCAAAACCATCAAGGAATTTAATTAATGCTAGGTCAGGTGGAGGCTTAATATTGGTTGGAATTGCATTGTAGATACTATTGAACCTAGTGCAATAGTCCTGAACTGACTCATTTGGAGCTCTTCTAAAGTTTTCATATTCAGAAAGTATTTGCAATGGATTTTTCTTTCTCTCCCATCTAGCAATGAATAATCTATGAAAATTAGCTAAGTCTTCAATATGGTTGGTAGCAAATGCTTTGAACCATTTCTTTACATCCCTAGTTAAAGTTTGGGCAAACAACCTCATTTGGACATTTGCTTCATCTATCTCATGCAACTCAAAAAAGTCAAACATCTTGTTTACATGTTGTTGGGCAGTGTACTGACTAGTAGCATCAAACAGGAAGATTTTACTCTGATAATCTACGGGCATGGCATGGAGTTGTGCAGGTAAAACTAGAGGTGCACATCAGTTTTCCATTACTGTGATTCTGGCTTGAGTAGGGGGTAAAGTTGTGGTGATTGAGGATGGACCTGAAATGGATGGAGGTAAACTAGATGATGGTGAGGATGGTTTATTAATAATTCGTTTAGGTGATTGGACTGTGGTAGATACAATTGGTGAGGTGGTAGTAAAAGAAGGGGTATTTACAATGAGTGAAGTTTGTGCAAAAACTTCAAGGGCAGTCGTAGTAAGGGCCGCTATTTCAATAGATTGTTAAAGGTAAAAATCACCTATATTACTTATGAATTTAGAGGCCCAAGATTGTATCTTGTCAAAAGTATCAACAAAAAATTTATCTAAATCTGAATGAATAATCCTTTTTGATTCAATGAGTTGAACAAACTCAGGGTCTAAAATTGTTTCATAGATTGCATTCTCAGATTTACTTCTAAATAATAAGAGGTCAAACGACAAATCAAAAGGGATTTCCTCTAAAGTTAACAACTCCTTAGGGAGTGAATTGGCTCTAACTAACCAGCTACTATTAGCTTTAGTTTCTGTTGTTTTGGGTTTTATTAAATTCTCTCTGGGTCATCAACTATAGTTGCAGGGTTTGGGTCTGGATTGGACCTGGTATAGTGAGTCTTCTTAGGAACCAGAATTTTAACTTTTTTAATTGTTTTTATAAAAATAATTCAAAATTAACTTTCAAAAAAGACCTTAAGGGGCTTAAGATGAAATTTAAGGTTTCCTTAAAGTTTTATGAGATTGAGGATCGAAGTCCCCAATATGGCCGCCATAAATTTTAGCACTCTGATATTTATTTTGAAGTTAATTAAGAAAGAAAAGTCAAAGGTAACCACAAAGCACTTTTGGAGATCAGGACCTAGCCTTCCTGATGCTCAGAGAGGGCTATCTCTTTATAATTTAACTTTGTTTTAGTTAAGATAATTTTAGGCCAATCATTGATTGCACTTGGGTTTTGGTTTGAAATTTTGGGTGGTGGGATCACTTTACTTAGATGAAAAGAGGTTTGTTTTTACCATTGGGCTATGGAGTCAAATGTCAGACAAACAAGACTAGATTCAGTTCTAAAAACATTGTCTATAAGGCAAGATAGATGGGTTATTGTAGATCTCAAAGGCTAAATGGTGATGTGGTTTGAAATCGGATCTAGGAAGAAATTAAGGGTTCCCTAGGATGGACTCTGAAAGGAATGAAAAAAGTCAACCTGGATGGGAAAGAAATTAATGGTTCTCAAATCCAGGTATCAAAGGAAAACATGTAAATGACTAAGTGTGCAAAACAGGGTGTACTTAAACAAATTTTGAGTGATATTTCCAGTTAATTCATTCAAATTTAGAACACATAAGAAGATAACAAAATCACACAAAGAAGGCACTTCACTGCAAATGGCTCATCTCATGAATCCTATAGCGAAATGCTTTTATTACTTGCTCCAGTCTATTGACTTGAAAATAGTACAATTACCCTTAGGTTTTCAAATCAAAATAACTCTACAAATGTAAAATAATCCACCATAATACTTCGAATTATGAAGTATTTAAACAAAAGGAATTACAAAATATCTTAAACTGCATTGAGAACTAATCTAGGAAAAAGAAATATCTTTAGGAAAGAAGATATAGATAGTTATTGAACTGTTGCTTACTGTACTTGTTATTTAGGTTCTACTGGGTTTCCTCTTTGATCTTTTGCCCTTTATGCTGCTTTTTTGTTTAGTCTTCATGCTGGATGTTCTATTTTACTTTAACCTTTCATCTGATACTCTTTCATCTAATACACTTTAACCTTGATGGCCTGTCAATATCCTTTTACTATGTTGTTTTACTTTTTACTGTATATTTATATTTTATTGTGTATTTACCATAGTAAATCATTTAGTTTCTCCCATTTTTCCTCATCTGGTAATTGGATATTGGGCATTTTTCTGTATATTTCATCTTCCTATGTATATTTGGAAAAAGTAGGCTTAATAATAAACAAGTGTTTTATCTCATGCTGGAGGTAAAACAAGTTTTCAAAAGTTTGATATAACACTTTGCCTGTTGGTAAGCCCTTCATAGATGAAGTGATTACCTATTCTTTGGCCACTTCCATGATCTTCTTATTATAACTGTCATGTGTCATTAACTTATCATTTATTACTAAGGGATTAGGTAATCCCTTTTCCTTCAAAAGTTCAAACTTAGCCATGAACCTATCAATGGCTAGTTGCATGTTTTGACACTTATCTTCTAAATTCAACATCAAATTCCTCTTAGTGAGGACTTTTCTGACTTCCAAAATTGTACCTGTCCTTTCAGATATCTCCATTTCTTGCAGCTCATACTTATTCTTGGAGTTGAGGAAGTGGATGATCCTTGTTGCCTCCTCTGGCATATCTCCAAGTTCTGTTTTAACCCTCTCAATGGCTTCTGTAACCTGCTTTATTAAATCAATTTGTTCAAAAATGACCTAGATGGATGGCCAAATATCATTGACAGAGTCAATGATATTGGCCCACAGTTGCTCCTTAGCCTTACCTATAGGTTCATTGAGTGTCAGTTCTTTCTCCAGGCTTTTTATTCTTTCATTCATCCTTATAGCCTTTTGTTGTTCTTCTTTATGCATGTTCTCGGTGAGTTTGTAATTTGTTTCCAGGTTGGTGACTTTCTCCTTCAGTTTTTTCATCTCAGTGGTCTGAATGGACATTTCTTCCATTGTTTTGACCAACCTGTTGCTTCATCACTGATGGAGGTTGTTGTTGTTGATCTTGTTGCCGATGTAGTCAGTGTAGATGTTGGTAGTGGAGTGGCCATTGGAGTAGTGGGAGCTAATGTTGCTGCCAAAGTAGAAGGGACAGTTGTGGTCACTGTTGGAATGACAATTGCAGCAGCCTTATCAATACTAGCTTGCTTGAGTTGAATCAAGCTATCCAACTCCTTCTCCATCTCCTTTAATTGGTCATTCAGTTGTAGCACTAAGTCCGTCATTTCCTTATGATTGGTCAGCTTTCCAGGACTTCCTTTGTCTGTGGGTGTTGTAAATGAGGCAACTTGAGCTGTTTCTTGAGGGCTTCTATGTCCTCGTTCTTCTTTTTGATCAGTTTCTCTATGGCCTTAACATCACTTGTCATGGCCCAGATTAATAACCAAGTCCTCTAAGGACTTTATCCTGGTGTCTTTAGCCTATGAAGAGGCTCTCTCCAATTTGAATTGAGCAGTTACATTGTCCAATGAATCTTGCAGCTTCTAAGGAGCCATGGCCTTTGTTGTGAGGGTGGAGTATATCATTTCTCCAGCCGGCTTGTGAAATTATATCTGATCAACAAGCTGAACATCCCTAGGCAAGACCTCAAAATTTGTCTTCTTGTAGTCTGCTGAGGTCTTTGGTTGCTACAAAAATGAGACCTGCATTTTTCCTTCTTTGTTGTCAAAGGCTGACATCAGTCTGGTCTGGTTTGGTGGTGTAAGCTTGAGGTACTTGGAATATGTTTCTGCTTTCAATTTCTCATTCCTCATCTTTATCTCTCTAATGTTGTCTTTGATGTCCTTTTCCTTGTCAGCTGGCCTGACATAGGAAGAGATCTCCATACTTGGTTGTTTACCTATCATCTATGTGTTGGAGGTTGATGGATGTTGTGTTTCCTATCATGCAGCTGCTTCTTTACTTCTTTGCCCCATTTCCTCAGTGTCAATTATTTGCTCTGATCCAATATTCTCCTCCTGTTCATACATAGGATTCAATTTGGGCCTTTTGCTTGGCTCAAACAACTCATTAGCAGTCTCCATGACAGAGCTAGATGCCTCATCCTTGCTCCTCTTAGGATTCTTCTCTTCATTGGTTGGGGTCTGTATGACAGGAGGAATGTTCATTGGCCCCCCATGTTCTGGAACTTGCAGGAAAGAGTTGTGATCAAATTTTCTTTCGAAATCAATAATTGTGTTCTCTAAATCCACAACATTGTTGTCCATGTCAATCAAGGTGTTCTCCACCCACTCATCCTGGTTAGCAAACTGTTCAATGTCAGGCCTTCAGTGGTGGATTTATGCTCCCAACTTGACCTTGAGTCTCAGCTTGTTTATGACCCCATGAGGTTCATAGTGCCAGATGAAACTGTTTTTGAATTTCATTAGTTAAAGTAACATGCCGGCCTCTGGTCTAGCCTCTCTATTGTTGCAAATAAATGGTCCCATTTGATTCTTTACTTTAAACTGGGTTTTCTTCCTATAAGCTAGGAAGTGGATCTCAATAGAGTTGATGATTTGCCTAAATTACTCAAGAGAAAATATCCTCATAGGAAGGTATTTGGGCAACTTATAGGGGGCTAGATCACAGCCATAAATTTTGATCTCAGTGTGGTTTTGGTACAAGTACCAATCTCCCACCTTGTTGTTCTTAGCCAATTGCAGTACTCTCTTGATCTTTGGGTTGATTTTAGGCTGAGTCTTAAAAGTTAACATGTTCATGACAGGGTATACAAAGGAGTCTATGAAGTCTTTGTAGGTGAATGATGTGGAAAACTTGTGGACCAAGGGTGTCCGCGTCCTTCCTTCTCCTATTGTGTCATATTTGTACATCCTTCAATCCTATCCTAGTTCTTAAGGTGGGATGTTAGGATATTCCTACACATAGGAAATAGTTAAGTATAACTTGGTCTAGTGTAGAGTTAGGTAAAGTGTGTTTCTGTACTATGTATTTTTGTAACTTACAATCCGACGGTCACGATATGTAGTGATTCGACAATTCATTCTCTCGTCGGTATTACCAACACTTGATCTATGGCTTAACACCCGATTGGTCCATGATCTCTACTTAAAGAGCATGGAGGGTCATTTGTAGGGTCATTTGTAGGCTAATCGTTCATGAGAGAAGCTTATGTAAATTTTCATTCTTTTATTAATAAATTGGCTGAAGTGGTCATGTTGGCTCAAGCCGTGGATTGTTTCCCCATTTGAGGGTTTTAACCACATCAAAAATACTGGTGTATTGATCTGTGATCTGTTTGTGAGTAGTGTCCTTTGGTGTTCTATCTGATGAACTTACCCTGTAAATTCATACATGGTATCAGAGCTATTTGAGGGCTACATCCGTTGTTGAACCAAATCTGAAGCCGGTAGAACTGCATCCGACTATTGTTTCCTAGATTTACTATTACTGACTCCTTTTGAGCTGAGAGGACTGCTCTATTGTGTTAGGAGTATCTGTTCCAGTGAGTAACCCCTTTCGTTTGATGCGTAAAGGTGTCCGGTAGGCCTAGCTACATCATTTTTAAGATCTGGAGGTATACAATGTTTATTTGCAGTTTTTAGTTATTTTCTCTCTGTTTATTTCGGTTCATTTAGCTCTTTGTTTTTTTATTACCGGATCTAGACCATTCATTTCTACTCATGCTCTTTGCCCCACGACTCTATGAGATCTGGGCAAATCAATAACAGAAATGAATGATTTTTCTCAAGCGTATGCTCTTTTCTGCCATGCCTTAGTGTGATCTCAGAAAATCAGAAACATTGAGGAAAATATTTAGTTTCTGGCTAAAGCTAACTTCAAGCTGTAAGGTTTGTTTTTTTTTGTATGTTTGTGTTGGTTTTTGTGTTTTTTGTTTTGTAGGAAAAAAAGAGCTTTCTCAAGTAAGCACGCACCCCAAAGCTTCAGTGACTAAAAAAACAAAACAAAACCTGCCTTCCTTTTTTCCAAAAATTACTAACCTTTTAATCTAGCTCACTTGGTCCAAAACTACCTTATGAGAATAGAGGTCTTGAGTTCAAGTCCTTCTTTTTGTTGAGCTAATTAGATTAAGTTTGGAAAGGGGGCAGATTTTTTTTAAATATAACATTATTATTCATTTTCGCACATTCCCGCACTTTTTCGACATCTTTGACAACTTTTCTTCAAAAAGCCATGACTTCTTCATCCAGAAGCCTTTTTTTTTTTAATCAGCCTAATTTTTTGTGATCTTTTATTGGAACACTTAGTTTCAGCATCTATAGCTTCATTTTCTATTAAAATGGAAAGTCCATGCCAAGTTATTCTTGACAGCACCAACTACTTCCAATGGTGGTCCTACATTATGGATTTACTTAGAAGTAAAGGTCTTTACAGAATAACCTCAGGCCAAGAAACCAAACCAAAAGATGAAGATAAGGTAGCTAAATGGGAAAATAAGCAAGATCAAGCATGTGGTTTGATAGGGATGTCTATTTCTCTAGACCTTAGATTCCATATCACAAAACTTGATACTCCTAATGAAGCAATGAAACAGATCACTAAAGTTTTTGGAATTAAAAATGAAATTAGAGCCCATCAACTCGAAAATGAGTTGCTTACATTGGACCTTTCTTCCATTGAAGTTTTTTTGTCCAAGTTCAAGACCGTTAGACTTCTCTTGGAAGGTGTTAAGGTTAAGAAAGAAGATGGTAACCTTATCTATTCAATTCTTACTAAGTTGGGACCAGCCTACTCTGTGTTTGTTTCCACCTTCCATTCTACAAGAGAAGCCTTCATTTCTCAAGGACAAGACTACAAGTCCCCTTCCTTTGATGCCTTTTGTGATTCTTTAATAAAATAACAAGAAAAACTCTTACATCTTGGTCTTCTTAATCTTGGAAACTCTTCTAAGAAAGCCTTAGCCACCCAGTAGCAACCAAATTCAAAGAATCCTAAGAAGCCATATCCTAAAAAGGATGGTCCTAAACCAAACAAGGGTCCTAAGCCATTTCAGTCTCAAAATGAAAAATCATTTCAACAAAATGATAAGGCAAATAAAAACAAAGCGAAAAATACTGATAGACATTGCCACTTTTGTAATTGAGATGGCCACTTAGAATCCAAATGCTTAACATCCATCAAGAAGCAATGAAGAAGCATAACATCCATTTGGAGCACTCGACAACTTCAACTTCATCTTTAGGAATAACACTTTTTGCATGTGGTTGTCAGGCATCTCGGTCTATATATGCACTAAATGTATCTTATTCTTCTCATTCACATGAGTGGCTCATTGATTCTGGAGCTTCTTATCACATGGCTAAAAACAAAGCCATGTTTTCTTCTTTAAATGATTGTAACACCAAAAATATATATATTGGTGATGATAGATCTCTTAGTGTTGTAGGGACTGGAACTGTTCATATAGACAATGGTCAATTTAATGATGTATTATGTGTTCCAATCTTATCCTGCAACCTTCTATATGTATATCAGATAACTCATTCAGGTGAAGGTAAAATCATTGAATTTTTACCTCTTGATGTTCTAATTAAGTACCTAAGAGATTCTAGACAGATTTTAGGTACTGGCATTGTTGATGATTCTACAAGGTTGTATAATTTTAACAACTTTGGGTCATCAAATCTTCTCTCGGTATTTGTTGCTCATAATGATGAAGTGAGCAAACTTTGGCATGAGCGATTTGGTCACTTAAACTATCGCTCCCTTCAAAATCTATGTAAAGAAAATATGGTGACAGGTCTTCCAATGGTATCTTACAGAGATGGTGTTTGTTCCGAATGTGTACTCGGAAAACATCATCGGGATAGTTTTGAAAAATGTGCCTCTTGGGACTCCTCGGCCCCTTTACAGCTTGTGCATAGTGATTTATGTGGTCCACTTCTAGTTGTTCCATTCTCTAGCTACAAGTATTTCTTAACTTTCATTGATGATTTCTCCAGACGCACTTGGGTATACTTCTTAAAACTCAAGAATGAAGTATTTAACAAGTTCTTGGCCTTTAAGGCCTTTGTTGAAAAATAATCTAGACATCAAATTCTTAAGCTAAGATCTGATAATGGCGGACAATATGTTAACAACAAATTCATCAACTTTTGCACTGAGAATGGAATTCAAATGCAACATACTGTTCCATATACTCCACAACAAAATGGTGTAGCTAAAAGGAAGAATCACACCTTAAATGAAATGGCTAATTGTATGCTTCAATCTAAAGGACTTAGTCTTAATTTTTGGGCAGAAGCATTTAACTGTGCAAATTACATAATAAATCTCACTCCTACTAAGGTTTTAAAGAATATCACTCCAAAAGAAGCATGGAGCTCAATTAAACCAGATGTAAGTCATTTTTGTGTTTTTGGAAGTGAAGCATGGGCCCATATTCCAGATGAGAAACATAAAGCTTTACAACCTAAGTGTAAAAATTGTGTTTTTGTTGGATATTCGTAAGATGTCAAAGGATACAGATTTATTCCACTTAAGTCCAAAAATGTTATCATTAGAAGAGATGTAAAGTTTGCTGAAAATATTTCGGCCTACGAGCCTAGTTCAGCGGATGTGCCACCTCTCTCTATCCCTTCTACTTCTGAAAATATTTCTTCTTCAAATGATGACAACAAGGATGAAAAACCTCCCCCACCTTCTCAGGATCCTCCTTCAGCTCCTCAACTTCCAAAATGGGTTTGTGCTACTCAAGATGCAGCAGGTGCTCTTGCCGGTGATCCTATAGGTCAGCGACGTACACATTCTCAGTTCAATAAAGCCACTTCTTTACTAGCTCAAGCTTCAGCTAATTATGATCCTGACACCTTTGCAGAAGCTTCAGGCCATCCAGATTGGGACACAACTATGAATGAAGAATATTGTTCATTATTAGCAAATGATATATGGGATCTTGTTCCCCTTCCAAAGGGACGAAAACTTGTTAGATGGAAATGGGTTTACAGAACCAAGTATGGACCAGATGGAAAAGTTCATAAACATAAAGCTCGTCTAGTTGCTAAAGGTTTTTCACAAGTTGAAGGCATTGACTATACTCAAACCTTCTCCCCTGTTGCCAAAATGAACTCTATCCACCTTGTTCTTTCCCTTGCTACGTATTTCAAATGGGAAGTCCATCAGATGGACGTTAAATCTGCCTTCTTGTATGGGGACTTGCATGAACAAATCTATATGGAACAACCTACTAGCTTTATACAAATAGACTCCAACCTTGTATGTCGGCTTAAGAAATACCTTTATGGTCTCAAGCAAGCCCCTCGGGCTTGGTATGCCAACATGGATAGCTTTCTTTTAGGAATTGGGATTTTTAGGTGTCACTATGACAATACTGTCTACACCAAGAAAGTGGGAAAGTCTCTTATCATTCTTGTTCTCTATGTTGATGATCTTATCCTTACAAGTAGTGATCCCAACCTTATAAACCATGTGAAGTCCAGCCTTAAAAAGAAGTTTGAAATGGAAAACTTAGGACACTTGCATTATTTTCTTGGTCTTCATGTCTTGCAATCCAAGGAAGGTATTTCCCTTTCCCAGTCCAAGTATGCATGTGATCTTCTACGCCATTTTCACATGGAAGACTGTAAGCCATCCCCTTCTCCCTTTCATTCTAGAGCCAAACTTTCAGTCACTTGTACTTCCCCTGAAGTTGATGCTACCTTAAACTGTAAAATTGTAGCAAATCTTTTGTATCTAACCCATACTCGGCCTAACCTTTCCTTTGTTGTTGGCCTTATTGCTCGGTTTATGAAAAACCCACATGAAAGTCATTGGAAAGTAGCTAAAAGAATACTTCGTTATGTTTAAGGTACAGTTCAGTTTGGGATTCATTACAATGCATAAGCATCTCCTCTATTGGTTGGTTTCACTAATTCTGGTTGGGCAGGTGACCCTGATGATCAGAAGTCTATTGCAGGTTATGTGTTCACTCTTGGATCAGGACCTATTACATGGGCTTGCAAGAACCAAAGTGCCATTTCTCTTTCTTCAGCAAAAGCAAAGTATCATGGTGTCGTAGAAGCTAGTAAGGAAGCCCTGTGGCTTTGTCAAATCCTATCAGAGTTTGGCTTTCAGCAGTAACATCCGACTACACTTTGGTGTGATAATCAAAGTGCCATTCAACTATGCAAAGATCTAGTCCAACATCAGCACAGCAAACACATTGAACTGCACATGCACTTCTTCAAAAAGCTCATTCAAGACCATGTTCTTCAAGTGCAATATTGTTCAACAGATGATCAAGTTGCAGACATCTTTACAAAGGCTCTCACAGAGGTGAAGTTTACTAAACTTCGATTTATGGTTGGAGTTCAGGAAGTTTTCACGAAGGGGGGATAGGTTCTAATGCCTCCTTCATTCTCCTATTGTGTCATATTTGTACATCCTTCAATCCTATCCCAAGTTGTTCTTAAGGGGGGATGTTAGGATATTTCGACACATAGGAAATAGTTAAGTATAACTTGGTCTAGTGTAGAGTTAGGTAAAGTGTGTTTCTTTACTATGTACTTTTGTAACTTACAATCTAAAGGTCACGATATGTAGTGATCCGACGGTTCATTCTCTCCTCGGTATTACCAACACTTAATATGTGGCTTAACATCTGATTGGTCCATGATCTCTATTTAAAGAGCATGGAGGGTCATTTGTAGGGTAATCATTCATGAGAGAAGCTTATGTAAATTTTCATTCCTTTATTAATAAATTTTTTGAAGTGGCCACATTGGCTTAGGTCGTGCATTGTTTCCCTCTTTGAGGGTTTTAACCACGTCAACAATATTGGTGTATTAATCTGTGATCTGTTTGTGAGCGGTGTCCTTTGGTGTTCTGTCTGAGGAACTTACCTTGTAAATTTCTACAGTAGATGACTGATCTCTCCTTTCCCTTGGTGTCCAATTTCTGGATCCTCAAAGGGAACTTATCTATCTGGTAATACAAGAACGTATGAAACAACACTGAAGAGTATTCAAAAACTCTTTCACTGGGCAATATAGTGAATTGTTCATGCATTCTGTCTGCAATGAACTGGGCATAATCAAACATGATAGTAGGAGGCTTGCCTGGAGTGAAAATGGATAAGAAGGCCATAGTGACCTATGACCACATGCTCATCTAATGTGTATCCTAGGATGCATGAGGTCATGGTGATTATTCTTCTACCAGTCTCTAAAAAAATAGTGGAAGCATAGGGGGGAATGTCTGTAGGAGTATGTCATTCCTCAATGATGAAATTCTGGAAAATTTGTTTGATTTTGACTAGGTCCAATGTGATGTACAGGTCTAACAGGTTTCCAATGGACAAAGAATTCAGATTAGGACTAGGCTAGATTTGTAGCATCTGGTTGATGGACTCTGGTGTAATGGTGAATAACAACTCATGGTTTGGGGCAACAATAACCCTTTGGCTAGGGATATAGCAGGCATGACAAAAATGTACAATGTCTGGGAATGGGTGAACTTCTGGGAATGTATACTTGGGAAAATTGGATTCCCAAAGATTGATGTCATCAACATGGTTTAGGAACCTATCCTTACTCCAACAGTGGATTCTCATAAGGTGGCCTGGAGTGGTTTTGTCTTTAATTTGGAAATCCATGTCTGCCAGGGCCAAATGGTCAATGTCCAAGTGAGGGGTTGAAACTGGTCTGACATCCATAGAGTTTTGTGCAACCATCTTTGTGATAAAATGTGTAAATGGGGCTTATACAACTCTAGAAGTGAAGTTTGAATGTGTCTGGTTCAGAGATAAGGTATTAGTAGTTTGCAGGATAGGGGTTTTGGTATTTTAGGTGAAACACTCTCAATTCAATGGAAATTTATTAAATTCAATTACTTTAATGTTTGAATCTACTTTATACTTTTGAATTTGAGAGGGTCATTCTGGTTCTATGTTGAAATACCTGGAATTTGTGGTTCAATATGCAAACTGGTTTTGAATGGTAGCTGCAGAGGGTTCTGTGGCTTCAGTCATGCACTTGAGGGATGAATTAGGCTTCTAGAGTGTGTTCGGGAGGCAATTGGTGGTCAAAACCTGTTACAGAAGCTCGGGGGGGCATAGGAAAGCTTAGGACGCTTTCGCAGAGAAAATGAGTGAAAAGAGTGAAACTGGGGTCTACAGGCTTTTAACCAGGAGCGGTTAGAAATTAGCGCAGAAACTCATTTAGTGAATAGTGACGGCTTTTGCTTTCGGTGAGGAGGTGGTTTAGGGAGCCATCGCACTGATTTCGAGCGATGGGTGGTTTTTTTCCTAAGATCACATGACTTAAAGCGGTGCTGCCACGTAACCCAAGGGGGCCCGAGCAATACTGCCCATATCGCGTGCTCTCGAGCCAGTAAAGGTCAGGAGATGAATGGGCGCGATATCGGTGAGGGCCGTAGGATCTGGGGGTGCAAGATCCAATGGCCATTGCATAGTGGAGATGCACGACGGGATATGGGGGAGACATTTAGCGGGGCCTAGGGATTAATTACACTTAAGTGTAATTAATCAATGGATAAATGTGGGGTTATTCTGCAATGCAAGTTTATGGAGTGGAGCCAAGGTTTTGCCGGGAAAATGATATTGTAGTGGAGTTAATAAAGTAATGTTTGTGGGGGGTGATAAAACTTAGGATAAAGGGTTTTATGGGTTTTTCTAGGGTTTTTAGGTAAATTAGCAAAGGGAAAATGATTTTTTACATGGGGAAAGGGTTTCACACTAGGGAAAAAGGGGCTTTTTGGGTAGGGGGATAAATTTGGATGATAATTTGCTAGGGAATGTGTGAAACCAAGGGGGAAGGGTAAAAATGAAGGGAGAAGGGGTTTACATAAGAAATGAAGTGGTAAAGGGGAAATTAGTAAGTATGTAGTGAGGGGTGAACTAGAATAGGGGAAGTTAACCAAATGAACTTATGAGCATCCTTTTTCTTTTATAACTACTCCTGCACACTGAAACACGTGATTAAACATGATAGATGTTCTTATGCTTCAACCAACTTTGTACTTTCGACAACCTTTCTTCTACTTACCCTTTTACTTACCCTAACATTTTTTCTTCACTTTGTTGGGTGCAATTAAGCTAGCAGACCATTTCCTTTCCCTTTTCTTTTGAAAATTAAACTATCTACCCTAACCTTATACCTTCCAAGGGCTCAAATTAAACTGATGAGCTCCTTTTATTTCTCTACCTATCTATTGATCCGCCAAGATTAAACTATTTGGCTAGATCTTTATTCTCTATCTATAAACGTAAAATTCAAGGCATGAAATAGTCAAGATTAAACAGTTTGACTATCTTGGGTTGTGGCATGTATGACAAGCTGCACAAAACCATTATTTTAGACAGTAAAGTAAAGAGTAGTGGCACTTGGACTTGCACACTTTCATGATTTATTTTTGTTTGGGGTTCATATTTTTTCATTTTTTTCATTTTATTTTTTTTATCTTTTCTTATTCTTTTTGTCCTTTGATATTTCTTTTAGGACATACCCTCTTCACATTTTTTAACTTTAATTTGGAAAACATTTCCAAAAAGCAAAGGTATGTACAATATTACAAGACTTAACAATATTCAATTCAAACTTATGAATCCTATTATTATAAGACCCTAACAGAAGAATTCATAAGCAGTGAACATTTCACATATGGGAAAAATTGGAAAGGTTTCGTATGGCTTGGTTTACAAGATGAGGCTGTCATATGGTGGAGATCACTTGACAACAAGAAGTTGTACAAACTTTGAGATGAAGAATTTGAAAAATTCCTTTTAGACAAATGGTCTCACGCTAGAAAACAAGATAATGAGAAACATATGGGGTTATGTTCTACTGGTACCTCCTTATTACAGGTTCATGGATATATTCAGAAGGAGAGGATCATTGTGTCTATAAATACTAGTTGCAAGCAAAATCTTATAAATGTTAATTTTGCAAAAAAATTGCAAGTTCCAGCAAAACACATGGAAAACACACTGGTTGATAATGTGGATGTTCAAGTTTATAAAGATTTGAATATTTCTATGGATAAGTATTTATTGCATTTTTATTTTTATGCTTCATATATGGCTAATGTGGATGTTGTTTTGGGATACCCTTGGATGGAATCTGTTGGTACTGTCAATATTAATGTGCAGAAGAAATTCCTGAAGCTCTAGTATAAAAGAATAAAATTAAATTACAGGATATTTCCATCAATAAACAAGTAGAGTCCAAGCAGGCTAAAGCAGAAAATGTTACAGGTATTGATACATCATTTAGGAATCCGTGGTTGAAGTAATATTGGAAGATAAGCAACAATAGTAGGCGCCACAACATGTACCAAATACCAATCAGGCTCCATTAGGTGGTGAATTAAAGAAAGATAAACCATTGGTTAAAACTTCAGCATATCATAACCCACATAACCCCACAACAAAACAACCAACACGATGACAACAAATTAACCACAATATCTATTACAAATATACCAATGGACTACTCTTTTGAGTAGATTTTATTATTTGTGTTATTCTTATGTTTTGGGGACGAAACATGTTTAAGGGGGGTGGAATGTAGTATACCTAGGGGGGATAGTATGTGGTATAGAGGGAGGTACCCAAGGAAATAATGTAATAATGGGATGGGCCATACTTAATAAATAAAGTGATTAACCCACATCATGTAAGGGACCACAAGTAGTTAGCAATAATGTAATAAGCCCATTGTATTAGATATATGTTATTGAGAGAACCATGGTAATGACCCATGGTATTTTATGTATGAGGCCTATTTAGAGGCTAGAGACTCCACATGGAGAGATGTCAAGAATTATTGTATGGACAAGCATATGGCATGTGAAGTGTTCTCGTTCCTTAAGGAGTCACTGTATGGTGTTGCTATACCTCAAGGGTTTTTATATCAATAAAGATCTGAAGTTTATCTATTTCTCTCTTTTTATTCTGGGTATATTTGTATTTTTATATATTTTCAAGTCAGATCTATTACATGATCGGAAAGACAGAGCAAAGGTGTTGATATGAAATTTCATGCTCACGTCTAGGAGTTGTGGGAGCCTGCTAGTTAGAACAGTGTAGTTCTGGGAGGAAGTGAAGTTGGACTTGACTGCATAGTTTCTGAACTGAGTGAGGTGTCGAGCAGTAGGTGGATTGTCAATGAAAACTGCACAGTTTTCATGGGGAGTGGAGAGAAGGCCAGCTGGGGGATTGATTGGTAAAACTATGCAATTTTTTAGGACAGTGCAGTGACAGGAAGCAGGTGTTTGTCCCTCATTTGTGTGCAGTTCCTTCAGGCAGGCTAGATAGCTTTTGTGCAGTTTTGGACTTGAGTGCAACCCTGAATCACTGCTCAAGTCAAATTCTCTGGTTGACCAACGGGAGGCTTGATGAATAGGCTTGCGGGGAGTGCAGATTGAGATGGCTTCTTGGGAAACTTATGTGTTGTTCTGGGTGATAGACAGCCAGTTTGATTCCATAATTGTGTAGTGCAAACTGCGTGGAAGCCTCAAACTCTGCATAGTTTTGGGCAATAGTGCTTGGTCGTTGATGGCTAAGACTGTGCAGTGCAACTCAGTGGAGGTTCGGCTGATGGAGAGTGGTCTCATCGACAAGTCTTCATAGAAATGGTTAAGTGTGTTGAACTTGTGTATACATGACCTTGTGAACACACACTCAACATGACTTGATGACAAGACACCTCAAACCACAAGACAACATATGCTCAGTGTGACTGATTAAAGGGTGAGAGAGACAAGTGCGACACTTGAGATAGATCATTGAATGACCGTGACGACACTTGCACGACATTGTTTACAAATTTGTGTGTGAGTGCAATAGATGTTTACATAGATAACACAACTCGTACACACAAATACATACCTTCAACATATCCAAGACAAGACTGCAAGCATGACATTGCAACCAACATGCTAAAAGACAACTAGTGATCGGTCAATAAAAGAGGGTGTAAAGACTCGACAATAGCTCATGGGATGAGCCCAAGTCTTTGAAATCATCAAGGAAAAACCAAGGACAGCTCTGAAATTGGATCCAGGCCAAAATTTTGGAGGGTGTTGCAGCTGCTACAACACTTACATATTGATGATGAGTTGTTTATGACATATGCTTATGGTGCATATCATATATGGTGTATGATAGTTTTTGATGAATATCATGGTCTTTTTTATGTCTTTGGTCTTGGTTATAAATGTCTTATCTATCATTTGATGTAAAGTTCATGTAAAGACCTATGATGTAATCATTGTAGAATTCAGTCATGTATGGACTATTGTGGACAAGTCCTTTTGGATATGTGATGTAATTTGTAACCCCACTGTGTTGGGGAAGTTGATGTAATAATGATATCAAATATGTAAACACACTATGATTGAGTGATTGATGAGTCGTTAGTGATAGAACAAGTCATATGAGTCATAGAGTCATGTACTTCATTGTAGATCCGTTAGAAACTTCAGCATGTGCTCAGGGGGATCATGATTAGTGTTCATACTCGACAGTTCAAATATAGAAGTCTTCATTCAACATCTGGTCAGTCCTTTTCCCTTCATTTCAAAGGTGGAGAGTATCTTGGTGTTTGGAGAGTAGCTTGGTTTTGTGCTTGGATTGATGTGTTTTATAGGTATTTATAGGGGAAGGTGGCCAAACAACAAAGTGGTTTCCATCAAGTCCAAAGGAGGTGATTGTTGGCATTATAAATTATGTGTTGTCCTTGATGGCAACCTACCTAATGAATGGAAAACCTACTTCATGAATTGTCCATTGATGGAAACCTACTTGATGAAGATGTAAAGAGGATATGTCTTCAGATGTGACAGTGTTTTGACAAAGGCATAGCAGTTTAAAGGCAGAGGAATGATAAAGTTGAAATTTCAAGATATATGTGTGGATTCCGTTAAGAAAAATTACGTACACACATGAGTATGAAGAAGAAAAGGTGAACACATTTTCCACACCATGGTATTATAAATACCAAGGGTCCTTACCATGGTATTTCCCTGTGGTATTGAGCCCAGTAATAGATGTTTTGATCCCATTTAAGAAACCATCACCTGGAGTATGTTTTGATCTTTCGTATTGGATAAGGGATAAACTATATAAGGAGATGAAGATCAAAGAGGTGAAGTATGTGCAATGTGTACAAGTGATGGAAATATTATGAATAGTTCGATCTCAAGCAAATATGCATGTAATGGGCTATTGATTATTTTCTTGATCTAAACTAAGTATGCACTCAGGTTTTTGATGATGAATCAGACCAATAGATCTGAGATGAAAATCATGATTATGAGGTGATTTTATTTGTATTGATAGCATCTTAACACATGATTTTTTTGTGTATGCTGAGATCTGGGTATGTCTAAAGTTCTATGTTGTAGAAAATATTTGAGTCTGAATTTGTAGATCTATAAGCGGGTTTTATAGCCTGCAAGGTACGTGCACACTCTAGTGTGGTTCTGGTAATCCACGTGCACATGAATTTAGTTTCTGAAAAATGCGTACACATGCGAATATGATTTGAAGAAGGCACATACATAAAGTAGGGTTTTTATGAAAGGATGTATGGTCAGCTTAAGCAATTTTGATGTGTTTTTTTTGTCTGTCAGTGAAGTTTTCTTGATTATCCATGCTTAAACAGTGATGTTTTCATTATGTATTGATTGATTAAAGAATGTTGAAGTTAGTTGCTGATTATGATTAGAGATCAGGGTAAGTTCTGTGATTGGTTCAAAATGATGCAGTAGATATGAGTATGATTCAGTGTTTGTTTCAGAATGACAGTTGTTCCATCTTTAGTTTTCAGAGGTTTAAGATCTCTATGTGGGTATGATTCATGAAAGGCACGTAAACACATGGGTTTGCCACTAAAAATTAGCGTACATATTTTGACAGATGGTTGATCAAGGTTTGCACTAACAGGATCTGGTTTATGTCATGCATAGTATGTTGTTTGTATTTGATTATAGTGATCTAACTGTTCTGATTGGTTGAGTTTCAGTTTATTGGGTTTCAGTGATTGGTTGATTCAATTACAGTGATGAGTTATAGTTTGATGATTTATATTGAGCTTAAATATTGGTAGTGGATCCAGTTTGAAAAATTAATGAAATGTGGCCTACAAGTTGTGATGTTATGTAGCAGATGGATACAGTATAAAAATTTATGAAACATGGTCCCCAAAACTGTTGAGGGAGTTGAAGCTTCCTTCTAGTGGTAGTTGGTAAGTCAAATCAGGGGGTTGGAGCTCCCTTCCATTAGCAGCTAGAGAACAAGTGAAGGTTGTAGCCTTCTGCAGGTTGGTGCCTGCGTATTGGTATGAGTGTATGCCACTACAAGATCCAGGGGGTTGGAGCACCCTTCTAGTAAGAGCCAGAGAATGAGCTAAGGTTGTAGCCTTCTGCAGGTGGGTGCCTGTGTACTGGTGTGAGTCTAGTTCAGTACAAGATTGTAAAATATTTTCTTTATATTAAAAATAAGATAGAGACGACAATAGGAGGTGGATTTTTCCTGCGTTGGGTTTCCTCCTTAAATATTGGTGTTCACATGTGTTTCTTATGTGTGATGGTTTATTTTGTTCTTACTGCACATGGTTACTATTTATATAATGTTTAATAAAGTTCTGATGCACTGGCTCAAGATAAATAGATGAAGAATTAACTAAAACATAATTTTACTGGATATACGCTAGTTATCTTAAGAACAATCATGTACAAACATGGGTTCCCTTAAGAAAAGTCGCGTACAAAAATCAGGATATGAAATGAAAAATTAGTGATTTGAAAATATTGATTCACCCCCCCCCCCCCCCCCCCCATCTTAGTATTTTTCCCAACACCAAACTTCAATCACAACACCTTCATGGTTTGTTCTTTGTCTTTCTTCGATGCCACAAGTATAACATTCGCCTCAACCCCATTAAGTGTGTCTTTTACATTCCTATTAGCCTAATTTTGGGATTCATTGTGTCCAAACATGGTTTACTCTTGAACCTCTCAAAGTTCAATACATTCTTGAACTTCCTCCTCGTCATACCCTTCGCCAGTTAAAAAGCCTCCAAGGCAAAGCTAACTTTCTTCATAGGTTTGTCCCTGACTATGCCACCACGATGCATGGGTTTCTTAGAATCCTTTGATCTAGCATTCTATTTATTTGGGATGACCAAGGTCAACAGTATTTTGATGCCATCAAACATGCCCTCACTTCTACTCCCTTGATTAATCCACTTAAATTTGAAAGGGATTTCATCTTGTAAATTTTTGCATCTACCTATTCAGTTGTTGGAGTCCAAATAAAAGAATATTTTGATATTGGAAATGATCATGTCATATACTATGTCAGTGAGAACCTTAACAATTTCACTGCGTCCTATTCACATGAATAAAAGTTGGTACTAGATGTTGTGTTATCTGTTCAAAATCTTCCTCATTATATTCTTACGTGTACCACAAAAGTTGTGACTAATTCCAACCCCATGGCCTTCCTGTTGAGTCGACAGATCATTAACAAGAATTACACCCATTGGATCATTATTCTCCAAGAATTTGATCTTGAATTTGTCACTCCCAAGAGTAAGAAAGGTTTATCCCTTGCTGAACGCATTTATGAATTTCACACTGGTACGCCTGATCTTTCGTAAATGATGATCTTCCAGATGAACACTTGTATGCCATTACTACGGATGATCCTTGGTATGGTGACATCCTTACCTACCTGCGAACCCATAAATTCTCCCCCCACCTCACTTTTAATGGTTGGTGATGTATTCGACATCAAGCCCCTTGCTACCTCCTCATCATTGAGGATCTATATCATCGCCATGTTGATATTTTCCTTTGTCATTGTCTCACCCATGTTGAAGTTGAGCAAGTGCTCAATGCCTGCCATGGTGGCGCTTTTGGTGGTCACCTCTCCTGTCTTATTTAGAAAATATCTATGACTTAATCTTTTGGCACATGAATTTGAATCCATTACATTTAGTCATGTTCCTAGAGCCCAAAATCACTATGTATATACAATTGAAAATAATATTCTAGATTGGCATTTATCACAAGCATACATCCATAGCATGAACAAATGGAAAACAAAAATCATCACAAAATATGCATAACCATAAACATGTATCATAATATAGTGTTTTGAGTCCACTACCCTAAATACATCTTACATGCTCATTCGCATGTTATCACAAAAAAAAGGGGACTGACATGACCCTATGCCTATTCACTATCATCTGGAGGCAAATGAACCAATGGATCCATCCCACCAGCCCATAGGTCTCGTACTGCTTGAATGGCCATAGAAATGTGTCATGTGATTCATCGCCACTCTGAGGGAAGACCAGTGCACTCATTTGTATATCGATTTTCTAAATCATGCCACCTGTGCTCTATCACCCCAGTTAATAACACGTCGAATCTACATCGGAGATCCTCTAGTAGAGCATCACTACCTAGTCACTATTGTGATGTGGCCCCACCTTGATCTGCAACCCTAGGCGTTGTGACTCGTCCTGTGTATCATGTCGGCCTCACTGGTGCTATATCTACATACCACAAATTTTATAAATTAGTACCACATACACATATTTATTAAACTATAAATGCATGAAATATGTAGCAACTTTCACTTACCATCTAGACCTCATGCTCATCTTGGTGGAAGTGGTAAGTCAGGGTCCCCTTGATAGTTCATTCCACTATATGGATAATCATCTATGTACAGTGGCATCTAGTCCCAATGAGCAAAAAACTTAGGTCGGAACACTCGTCGCAGTGGTTTCCCCCAGCGGTGCATCCTGAGCTCCTGTGGACCCCCGTCACAAATCTGTACATGAGGTCGAATCGTGGGGATATTCTCAAAGAAGAATGAACATAACATTGTCCCAAAAGAATAGTTATCATTGGTCCTCTACCTACATAGTTTCAACTATTGTTTCAACAACGAAAACATCATTTGGGCACACCCATGGTAGGTCCCTACCAACACACTCCCCACCAGCATCATCTGCCCCCCAGTGATATGGTGGAAAGCATGACTACCCAAGATTTTCAACACTACTACTGTTGTAGCTTGTGTCTGAAGCCTCTTTAGGTCACTGATCTGAATGGTTGTGCCCTTTGCATGAACCCAAGGTATATAATGACAATCAACAAACTCACCTATATGCCTCCCAAAAGGAAGCACTGGATGTATTCCCCCACTACCCCTAGGGGGAAATCCTGTTAGAAAATATATGTCCTAGATCATGATCTCAATCCTATGCCCTTGTACTACAAAGGCCTCCCGATCTGGATCCCAGTAACTCACAATCCTCAACTGGCTCACCAACCCTAATCAAAGGGTTCTCCAAGAAATTTAGCACACCATATCATGCCAAAATCCCTCTCACTACTAGTTTCCCTTGAATCTCAACACGCAGGAGCTCCAAATCTTATTCTCACCATACAACCTTTAGCTTTGCCATACCTGCAAAATACCATTATGTTTTGTCAGTTCATCGTCAAAGGCATGCATGTCTGGTTCTTAGCTTCAGCTCACCACAAACCACCAATCACACTTTTCCTCTCAACCGATAACATAGTTTTTGCCTTCAAAATTGTGCTTGACACACTTGTCAACCTAGTTTTTTCATTCTAGAATGTAGAACAGCCCCCCAAAAGTTCATTGTGACCATGAGGATAAGCAGTGGTCCCCCACAGTGAACTGAAGCCTTAATATGAAAATCTAATCCACCAAAAATGATAAGTAAGGTTAGGCCACCTACCTCCAACTCGCATATCTTGATTTTGATATTTTGTTTGTTTGCTACAATCTCCAAAAGATTTAGGGCCTTCTCCTCCTCTATAAATTCTCCACAACTCACTATGCAAATGAATTGGATTTGGGGGGGGGGGAATGCCTTTAATAGGAAAAATCCTATTTTTTCCGTTGCCCACTATGAGAAAATCGTAGCTCAGTTTGATGAACCATTAGCACCATTGGAAATCTCTCACTGAGTTATATAATGGGTCTCCCTTTGTTTTTGGTAATTTGACACTTCACCTAGAAGCCATTTTTTTCCATGAGGTCTCACTTCTCCACCTATTAAAATCGAATTTCTTCATTTGAGCTACCTGTACTTTGGTATGACTTTACCTTTGAGCTAGTTGTCTCATGTGTTGATTTTTGTCATGATTAAACATCATTTACTTATGTTTTTATGGTCCCCTCCGAGCCTCCTCCATGTGGCAGCATCATCAAGACACCCTTCTTCATAGCATCTAAGATGAGTCACCCTTGTATATATGGAGTTTATTCTAAGTCCCCTTGAGTCCAGTTATAGTGTTCCATACATCTTTGTCTCGCACCCACTGCATTATATTCATATTTTGTCTCCAACTCTACTTCTCTATCTTTGCCAAACCCTTGTTTGAGTCATTGGTCATCCCCTCCAGAATTAAGTCAGTCACTTCCAGGTCAACCATACACATCATGCTATGACAAGGGGAGTCATTAGTCTACCACTCATATATTTTCCTTCCATCATCATCCCTAGTGTTAGTCCATCAATCACTCTACTACAATACGTCACACTTTTGTTAAGGATTCCTTATTGGCTTAACTCTGGCAGGCCCTCTTTTGTCGACTTTGGCACATTTATTCCAAAAGTGTGGTCTAAAGGACGGTGTACCTTAATTCCAGCTTTCATCTTTGTTCAATGCCTTGGATGAAGAAAAGGGAATCATCATTTCCCTTTGACTTGGTTGTTTCTCACATGCTCTATGCCAACTCCTTATCACATGATTGATAATCGTACACTTGATGGTTCGGTGATCCAAATGATTGTACCAGTGATTCTCGATTGTGTGTGAGATGTTCTAGACCTCATGAGGTGTTGTCCCTTAAGGTATCCCTCCACATGCCTGGATGTACGCAGATGTTGTTCTAGCCTCAGATGTCATTCCACAGATATGATGGGTTCAATTTCATCTGCTTGTAGCACCCATAGCATGCATGTCTCCTTTCGATGATCAATTCACATCTTCAGTGCCCTTTCTTGTTCAACAAGGCTTCTTTGGTTTTGATCTCCCCTCATCATGTCAGCTTGAGGAGCATTATGTCTCATGTACTCAAATGTTATTGTATTCATTCTTGGCCTATGTATTTTCAGGCACATTATGTATATGGGATCCACTGTAATATTTTTTGGCCCATGGATGCCACAATATCATGTATCATCTATTCTGTAGCTTAGTCCCACATTGTTGGGCTCACAATTATTCTTTGTAGTAGTTATCTCAGCAGGTATTGGTATGTCTCCCCTGCCTCATTTGATATCATCTACTCCAACATAAATGGAGACTTCTATCTGTTTAGTAGATCTCGCCCCCTCCATTTTTGTTTGTCCTTGCATTTCTCTGTGTGTGTGTGTGTGTGTGTCTCCCCTTTGGTGTCTCGTGGAAGAGTAACATATAACATATTTCGTTCATACGATTTTCTCCTAAAACTCATATGTTGGGGGGAAATCTGTTATCAACAAAAAATGATCACCTAGCCATTTTTAACTAGGCGGATCGAAATACACCATGCAGGATTAATTTTACCATAATAAAATCACTTTCACCATGGTAAATAATTTAGTAAA
>APFE031618665.1:177034-197605 GCA_000404065.3 Pinus taeda | reverse complement strand
ATTATTGAATCATTGTTTGATAATTATTCCTTGTCACATTTGACTAAATCCCCTAGGAATAATTAAATAAATCACTATTTATTTACTATTCCTTAGTTCTATTATTGTAATAATTGTTAAATCACTATTTAATAATTATTTCAATGTCACACCATTCTTAAATCACTATTTAATAATTATTTCAATGTCACACCATTCTTAATCCTTGCAAAATAATTAATAAATCATTTTATTTGTTAATTATTATTAAAGAAAGATATTTGACCATTTTGAATATATTTTCCCTCTCCAAAAAATATGATAAATTATTCCTAACAGTTAGATCTTCATCTCGTCAATATTATTTATTATTCTCCATTTTCAAGATTAGCTCAATACTTTGTTATAAATATGAGAGTTTTCATTCATTCTTCACCATGATCATTAATCTCTTTTCACTTGAAATCTCATTTGAGTTCTCCACATTGTTTTGGGTTTTTTCATACATTGAGAGAGAGAATCGATCACTGAAGCATCAAGGACATCAAAGGACCCATCCCAAAGAGAGGGATTTGCAGACCCTTTTTGTAGATCTCCTTCCCGAGGTGTTACCAATAAAGTATTTATTCATTTTAAAAGTCTTTCCATTTAGGTTATTACATTGTGTGTGTGTGTGTGTACATACATACATACATACATACATACATACATACATACATACATACATACATACATACATACATACATACATACATACATACTACATACTACATACATACATATATATATATAATAATATAATATATATTAATTATAATATATATATATTGTTGTTTTCTGTTTTAGATCATATAAATTGTTTTGTTGCAGTTTTTCCGAGTTTTATCATAGATCTAAAGCGTAAGCAGCCATAAATTGTTTTCATTTCACCATGTTCTCAGGTTCCTCGTAATCTTTTTGTCCTAGATATTTATTTTGTTTAAATAGTAGTTTAGGGACTTTTTTGGCTCTTTGTGCATGTCATGGGCCAAGAAACTACAACAAATGTCTCCAAAATGCATTCTCTATATGCTTTATCACACATATAAAAAAGATTGTATATTTGACTAGCTTGATATCATTTCTATTGAATTATCTTTTCAATTGTCAATTTATCCAAGACCAATAGGTTCTTAATGATGACGTATCTCATAAAATCTTTGGTTTCCATGCACGTCTTTCATTGTTTGTCATATAATCCTAAATTCAATGTGAATCAAGAACCAATGCAGTTTTGATATCATATATTGTGGAAGCATAATGCTTGTTTAAACTTTTGTTTAATTCAATATGTCTTTGTAAAGCAAGTCAATTGCATGATAACTAAATAAGAGCCTCATTAAATATCTGCACAGGCGCAGGTTTTCCTAGGAGCAAAGGTATGCATGAATAAAGATAAAGTAATACGTGAATTCAAATTTGTGGATTTAAAGATAAGCCATTGTTGTTGCCAAAATTTGTTATGGATAGCAATTATAGTAAAGATCCATATAATCTTTAAGCACTTCGCACAATGTATCAACATTACTTGTTTTGCACCTTAATATAAGCACATTTATATAAGTCATAATATGATCTAAATTATGATATAAGTCATAATATAATTCTCTTACAATGTTAAATTAACCTATGAAAAATGCGAAGAAATAGCGCTTCACTCGGTAAGTGAATTGCAACCTTGTCAGTTCTAGCATATTTGGACTCTTTAAGCACTTCGCACAATGTATCAATGTTACTTGTTCCACACAATAATATAGGAAAATAAATATTTGTCATAATAATCTCTGAGCACTTCCTCTAGCTAAGTAAATTTCTCCTATAGTGTTAAATTAGCCTTATACAGAATGTAGAGGAAAAAAGCTTGACTCAATATAGTCCTTGCTCCCATATTTCACATACACCCCTTCTCCACACAACAAAATAATAACAGTTAGCTCCTACCCCACCCCTACCTTATACAAAATGCAAAAGAAAATAAACCATCGCACTTATTGCATACATTTTCTCCCACACTTATCGCACACCCTTTCTCCCACACTTGAATTTGAAACTTTCATAAATGGATAAATGGACGACTCTATGCGAAAATGTCATTCATCATGCACAACATGGATAAGCATTCACTATGTGAAAATAAATCAATAAATAATTTGTTGCATGCAAAAGAGATTCATTGTGTAATTGATATGTAATATTTCTCAGAATTTGCTTCATGTATCAATTTTGACACATTGATGAGAGCTTTCATTCTACGAAGAGTTTTGTGCGAAGAAATTTCATTGTGCAGAGTTTTCTCCACACTCCGCACAACCTTTAATCAATTAATTAGCTTCATTGGCTAATTCTTTTTTGTGAAAAGAGATTTCACTAAGCGGAGAGCTTTCATTATGCAAAGCACTTTGTGTGGAGAGATTTCATCGTGCAAAGCGTTTTGTCCGAACAGATTTCACTATGCAAAGAGCTTTCATTGTGTAGAAATATTTCACTGTGCAGAGAGATTTCATTGTGAAAAGAGTTTCGTGTAGAGAAATCTCATCGCATGAGATTTCATTCTACAGGAATTTTTCATTGTGCGAATTTTTCTTTGCACTCCACACAACATTTATCAATTAATTAGCAATAGTTGGAATACAAATATATACATTATTTAGTATTACAACATTGTTAATATTATATATTAATAATCATTTGGGACAATTGTGTGGACAAAGAATGCATGTGGAAGTGTGGAGCATCATCACACACTATTGTGTAGAGTTTGAAAGCTGTGTGAAATTAGCTCTCCTCTCCTTTGCATATGCATTTCCATTTCATAAGAAGTTCATGGTGAAATATTTATACTAGAGAGTGATGGGAAATTATCGTTTAGAAAATTTCACGTGGGATATTTTGGATGAATGCAGCATGATCATTAAATAAAAATTGAGAAATTGTTAAACATGATGTGTGATCATTGAATCAAAACTGAGAAATCATTAAACAGGATGCAGAATTGGCTCTCCTTGGCATAACTCAATAAATCATTTGTTGCATGCAAAAGAAATTTATTTTGTAATTGATATGTAATATTGCTTGGTATTTGCTTCATGTATCAATTTTGACACATTGCAGAGAGCTTTCATTCTGCGAAGAGTTTTGTGCGAAGAAATTTCATTGTGTAGAGTTTTCTCCGCACTCTGCACAACCTTTAATCAATTAATTAGCTTCATTGGCTAATTCGTTGTTGTGCAAAGAGCTTTCACTAAGCGGCGAACTTTTATTATGCAAAGAGCTTTGCATGAAGAGCTTTCATCATGTAGAGAGTTTTGTGTGGAGATATTTCACTATGCAGAGAGCCTTCATTGTGCAGAAAGCTTTCACTATGCAAAGAGATCTCATTGCACGAGAGGGAAACAGGCACCCATGGAGGCACAAGGAGGAGGGAGCTCCACTCCCTCCTATAGTAATATGGTAGAAAACAAAGGAAGAGGAGGGAAAAAGAACAAACCTCCACAACCCTTGGAGGTCAAGACAAAAAACACCGAAACTTAGAAGGCAAAAGGCAGCAAAACCCATAAAGATCAAGGGACCCACGAAGAAGACCATTATGAGGAGAAAGAGGAAGACAGAGGTTAGGAAACAGAGAACAAAGCCAAGATGGGGCCTTGTAAACCCAAGACCATAAATAAACCTTGGGTTATTATGAATGATCCAGCTCTGAAAGCGCATAGGGATCACATGGCAAACTATGCCATCATATGCAAATTTATGGGAATCTGGCCACCAGAGAAAGCATGTGCACCTGGATAAAATACAACTAGAAACCAAAGGGGGAGTTAAATATACATCTTTGATCCAAATTTTTTTTACTGTGGTGTTTACGAACATGGAAGACAGAGACAGAATTTTTGGAGGACCATACTTCTTTGCAGCTGTTGGTCTCTACATGCAGCCATGGACGATGAACTTCGTGCCAGAACGAGAAACCTTCACTTCGGTACCAGTATGGATTAGACTATACTCCTTACCTTTAGATTACTAGATGCCAAAGTCTTTAAAAGCTATAGGCAATAAATTAGGTCATTCTTAAAAAAATTAGAGGCAACTCTACGGGGAAAATATACATCCTATGCCTGCATATTTGTGGAGATGGACCTATCAGGAGCCCTTCCTGATGAGGTCATTCTAGAAGTCTATGATGAGGAATGGGTTCAAATAGTTGACTATGAACATATTCCATTCAGATGTCACAAATTTCATGAGCATGGGCACCTCTCCAGATACTGTCCTCTTAATAGAAGGGAGGAAACCCTAAATACCAGCAAAGGGAAAGACTAGATAGGTTTCACCAAAGTAGGAGGAAAAGGAAAGGGGGGAGGGTAGGGGGGGAAGGAAGACACAAAAGAACCCTATTGCAAATGATAACAAAACAAAAAGTTACAATAGTTTTGAGATCTTAGGAGAAAAAGAAGCAGATGGAGGTGATCAATAAAGTACAGAGAATCAAACAACAAGGGGGAAAGGAAAAGAGACCAGCATGGAGTTCACTCAGGAACAAAATGAACATATGACAGACCCTTTGAGTACTATAGAAATAGAAGAAGACCAAGAAATGACTCAAAGTGAAAGTGGTACAGAGGATCAAGACTTACAAGAGATCCTCGAAAGGGAGAACCTAGAGCTGGAAAAGTTTCTAGAATAAGGAAGAAACCTAGGAGTAAACTCTATCCCTCAGGAGGATGTGGATAAGGTCCAACAGATATTCCTTAACAAGTCACATCAAACAGTTGTAGGAGTCAAACAAGGACATGACAACCAGGTAAACAAAGGGACTTCCTCAGTAGGATTAATAACAAGAAAGCTAAAAGAATCCAGGCAAGAGGAGGGGAAGAAAAATACAGAAAGAACTACTACTGGAGTGTGGCAAACTCATGATTGACACTGGAAGGATGAAAGACCTTTCCAGTTACTCCTTTATAACCCCACCTCAATGAAAATCACAACCTAGAACATTAGAGGACTAGGGAGCAGAAGAAAACAAAGGAATCTAGGTAAAAGGATCAGAGAAGAAAAACCTGACATAGTATTCATATAGGAAACAAAATGCTCAATGGAGAGAATCTATGAAAAACATAGAAAATGGTTAAATAGATATGAATACCTTGAAGTTAAGGAAAATAAATCTATTGGTGGCATTCTCACTCTATGGGATCCATAGAAATTTGGTGTGATTGATGCGAAGGCATCCAGACATCACCTTTCTCTGATTATCCAACCAGTGGGTGACAGACAATGTTGCATGATCACCAATTTCCATGGTCCGCAACCAATGGAGGACAAACTTCAACTCCTCACAACACTAGAGGATATGAACAAGAGATACCCAGCTCTACCCTGGATTCTTGGAGGTCATTTTAACATAACAAAATCACTCATGGAGAAGAAAGGAGGAACTAGAACACTTGGTAGAGACTCAATTTCTTTCCAGAACTTCATCACCAACATGAAATTGGTTGATATGGAAACAAGCAATGGAATCTTCCCTTGGAATGACAAAAGAGGGGGCCCTACCCAAGTAGCCTCCAAATTGGACAATTTTTTTGTTTCAGAGGAACTTCTTCTCAGGGGAAGCAACATTACTGCACCCATACTACCTTTTGGGGGTTCAGATCACTGGCCTATCCAATTGGAAGCTTCTCTTTTTGGTAAACCAAGGAACACCCTCTTCAGGTTTGAGAACACTTGGCTTACACATTCAAATTTCCTCATAAACATTGAAAAATGGTGGAAGGAAGAGCTACACCTTCAAGGTACAAAGACGTTCCTTCTACATTGCAGGCTCAAACACATTAAAGGAAAACTCAAACAATGGAACAAAAAGGAATTTGGTAACATATTCAAATCTAAAGGAGATGTGGAAAAGAAACTAAAGGAAATAAATCAGATTCTTATCACAGAAGGCTATACAGATGAAAGGAAAGAGATGGTAGAGTCACTCCAGCAGGAGTGGGACAACAGATGTCTTCAAGAGAAAATATTCTGGAGACAGAAATCTAGAGTACAATGGATTAAAGAAGGGGAGAGAAGCACCAAATTCTTTCACAGATCCACCATAGCTCACAGAAACAACAATAGAATTGTGAAACTTACAAATCAACATGGAATAGAGAGAAACACTCATGAAGAGATGGAGAAGGTTCTATTCCAGCATTTTCAGGAACTTGTTGAGGAAACCTCAAAAGACAGATACCAGTTTACGAAAAGATTTACTCAGTACATTCCTAAATTGCTTACCAGAGAAGATAGTTACAATCTCAACAGACTAGTAACAAAGGAAGAAATTGAGGAAGTCATGAAAGAGATTAAAATGGGAAAGCACCAGGCTCGGATGGCTTTAATGTGGACTTTTTCAAAGCTTGTTGGAGGATAGTGAAACAGGACATCCTGGAGGTAGTGGAAGACTCTCGAAGATTCAAGACAGTCTTAATGGCGCTCAATGAATCTTTCATAGCCTTAATCCCCAAATAGGAAAAGGCCACCTCTCCAGACATATTTAGACCTATAGCATTATGCAATGTGATATATAAAATTATATCCAAATTCATTGCCAACCGTCTCAAACCACTCCTCCCAACCCTAGTGTCAGAGGAGCAAACAGGCTATGTGGAAGGAAGACAAATTCTAGAAAATATAATTCAAGCACATGAAATGGTTCATTCACTCATTACCAACAAACAGGTAGGAATGATAATGCAGTTGGACATCACAAAGGCCTATGACAAACCTAGTTGGTCTTACATAAGAGCAATATTAAAAGCCTATGGCTTTGATTACAATTGGATTAAATGGGATATGGCACTAGTTACCACTGCAAATTGTTCAATTCTTCTTAATGGCTCTCCCTCCAAAACCTTCAAGCCTTCTAGAGGTCTCAAGCAAGGAGATCATGTTTCTCCTTTTCTTTTCATTCTAATGATGGAAGGGTTAGGGAGAGCAATTAGAGCTACTAAGGCGGAAGGGATAATTCAGGGTCTGAGACTCACTCAAGGTGGGGACACAATGACACATCAGCAATTTGTGGATGACACTATGCTTCAAGGCACACTCACTGTCAAGGAAGCCAAAGCATTCAAACAGATTCTGATTGAGTTTTCTAGAGCAGTAGGCACAGAGGTAAGTCTTACTAAATTAAAGATTTTCTTTTTCAATACTGATATTTCCATACAAAGAAATCTTTCCAAATTTTGGGCTTTCAAAGGGAGTTACTGCCTGTAAAATACCAAGGAGTTCCTCTCACTGACAAACCGTTACACAAGGATATCTGGGAACCTGTTCTTAATAAGCTAAAAGATGAGATTAGCAAATGGACAAATAGAGCACTAAATCTAGTAGGGAGGCTGATTCTCACTAAGGCTATCCTCCAAAGTATCCCTATCTATATGATACCTTTCATTCTAGCACCAGCTAGTGTAATTACTAATATAAGAAATATTCAGAGAGACTTTATCCCTATCTATATGATATCTTTCATTCTAGCACCAACTGGTGTAATTACTAATATAAGAAACGTTCAGAGAGACTTTATCTGGGGGAAAGGTGAAGAAAAGAAGAAATGGGCCCTTGTGGCATGGGATAGAGTATGCAAACCTAAGTCCCATGGTGGCTTGGGTCTTCATGACCCAGGAATTCTTAACAGAGTTCTTGGTGCCAAAATCTGGTGGGGATGGCTAAAAGAAATACAAGCCCCCTGGGCAAAACTTTGGAAGCAAAAATATGCTAGAGAATGGTAGGAGAAGAATCTAATCAGAATGACAGGACAATTAAAAGGTTTTGCAATTTGGAATAGGGCATGGGAGAACAAGGCCCTAGTCCAAAATCACAGTTTCTGGGAGATCAGAAATGGAAACCTGGCTTGGTTCTAGGAGAATAGCTGGCAGCAGGAGGACAATATCCGAAGTGAATAATTAGCAGACATTCACACCGACACCATCAACAAAGGATTAAGGTGGGTAAGTGATTATTGGGACCTATCAAGGAACAATGGGAAATGGAAAACATGGAAACTTCTAGATTACAGTGGAATGGGCATGTTGCATACTCAAGCCATAGCCCTTAAAGGTCTTTTAGACAAGAGACAAATCTTAAACTCAAACTTGGACGATCAACTAAGATGGGGAAAGAACAAGGCAGGTCTCTTCAACCTTAAGTAAGCCAAAAAGATAGATTCATGGCTTAACCTTCCAAACATTGATAAGACGTGGAAAGAAATCTGGGCAAATCCTCATTGGATTAAAGTCAAATTTTTCAAGTGGCTGGTTCAACAGGGCAAGATTCTGACATGGGATAACCTAAGAAAAAGAGGCTTTGTTGGCCCCTCAAGATGTCACTTATGTAGACAATAGGAAGAAACTACAAATCATCTCCTAAATAGATGCACTTTCACTACAATACTTTGGAATCGGGTAGGAGAAGTCTTCAAGCAGACAGACATAAATGTAAATGACATCATTACCACTTTGAAGAATTGGCGAAATTTTTTCTTTGGATAATGAGATCATTAACTCTTCCTAGATGCTGACCCAAGATTCATAATCTGGAATGTTTGGAGGGAGTGAAACAATAGGATTTTCAAGGAGAAAGCGAGTCCAGTGAATAGCATCCTTAAACTAATCCTTAAACAACTCAAAGAGACTATTGATATCCTAGGAGGTGCAGCTACTGGCAAACCCATTGGACAAAGAGAGGCCAGAATATTGGAGAATTTAGAGTTCAAGGTTCATCCCCCTCAGAGTTCTATGCAGATCAATAAGAATATCTCTGCAGAAAAGTCTTCATGGCAACCCCCTTCACATGGATTTTTAAAATTTAACATAGATGGGTCCTCAAAAGGGAATCCAGGAGAAGCAAGTTATGGAGGGGTCTTGAGGGATGAGGAAGGAAACATACAAGTCATCTTCCACAGTTATCTAGGAAAGGCAACCAACAATATGGCTGAGCTCATCGCGATGGAATTATTCCTGTAAATATTGATCAAGTACAACATTCACAATGTCATCATTGAGGCTGACTCGGAATTAGTCATTAACTCAGTGAAGAGGATAAATGTTGGCGCTGCTCTAGAGAAAATCTCAGAACACTAGCGACTTCTGCAAGTCTACCAAAGAATTCAAGCACACCTAAGAATGTTGAGAACTCTTAGGTTGGTGCATGTTTGCGGGGAAGCCAACAAAGTTGCAGACTGGCTTGCTAATGAGGGGGTACGAAACAAGAATATAAACTTGTGTTGTTGGTGGGAGGAGGTAAAGGATGACAGGTTGAATAAGGGATGCTCATCTAGGGCCCTTAGCAACTGACAGCAGTATCAGGAAAAATCAAGAGACAGAATTTTACTCCATGAAAATGATGGATAAGTTCACTTCATACGGCCTTTCAGTGGAGATGCACAGTAGGTTATCGAGATAGAAGATAATTGTTCATAGGAGGAATGTTTCCACAGAAGACAAATATGGTAATGGGAGAAATTATTGGGCTCAAAACTGCCCAGAACCTCTGACCCGGGAGAAGTTTTCATGGAAGAAAAGCGATACCATTGAAAAGGTGACACGTGGAGATGGTTGGGCAGTGATTACCACCTTCATCGTTGGGTATTCCGTGAGTAGTTGTGTGGTCTGTTTTGGTCTGTGGTTGTCAGATCTAGAGAGGGCAAATCAACGACCACCTTTTGGTATGCAAGTTGGTGGGGTCGACAAAATAAAACCACTAATGGTTTACCACCTTCATTAGACACCTTCCAAACCAAAGACGGTTTTAAAGAAAAACTAGTGATTACACTCAGGAATCAACACATGGCAGAGGATCGATAAAGTAAACCGCCTTCATCACACGGTATTCAGTAGGCTTTTCAAGCCGCACGATATGGACTCCAGCCATTGGATCAAAAGGAATAGATAAACAGTCAAAGTTGATCGTGCGGTATTTAGTGGGCTTTTAGGTCGCACGATATGAACTCCAACCGTTGGATCAAGAAAAGAAGATCAACGATCAACATTTATCGGGAAACTTTAGGGTGTCTTGGTGACTTCGCCCCTGCATGAGTCGTTTCTTGACCGTCGGATTGTTTGAAGACTATTCCTTTGTCAGTTTTGGGGAGCAGACCTTGGATCCAATGGCCCGTTCTTGGTTCTAGGGTAGTCTAGGCTCTGTCTCTATATGATTTTTGGAGGTTTTTGTTGGGTACATTGGGATTTTTTTCGCTTCTCTTTAAGGAAATTTGTGCCTCTGGGCATCTATTGTAACAAGTGTAAAATATTTTCTTACCTAAGTTAATAGAAGGATCGTCTCTTACTTAAGAAAAAAAAGAATGCAGCGTGATCACTAAATAAAAACTGAGAAATTGTTAAACATGATGCGTGATCATTGAATCAAAACTGAGAAATCATTAAACAGGATGCAAAATTGGCTCTCCTCGGCATAACTCAATAAATCATTTTTTGCATGCAAAAGAAAATTATTTTGTAATTGATATGTAATATTGCTTATTATTTGCTTCATGTATCAATTTTGACACATTGCTGAGAACTTTCATTCTACGAAGAGTTTTGCAAGGAAATTTCATTGTGTAGAGTTTTCTCCGCACTCTGCACAACCTTTAATAAATTAATTAGCTTCATTGGTTAATCCTTTGTTGTGCAAAGAGCTTTCACTAAGCGGAGAACTTTCATTATGCAAAGAGATTTGCGTAGAGATATTTCATCATGCAAAGAGATTTTACTATGCAAACAGCCTTCATTGTGCAGAAAGCTTTCACTGTAAAGAGAGATTCCATTATGCAAAGAGTTTTGCGCAGAGAGATCTCATCGCACGAGATTTCATTATACATAAAGTTTTCATCGTGTGCATTTTTCTCTGCACTCCACACAACATTTAATCAATTAATTAGCGATAGTTGGAATACACAGATATGCATTATTTAGTATTAAAACATTACTAATATTATATAATAATAATCATTTGGGACGATTGTGTGGACAAAGAATGCATATGGAAGTGTGGAGCATCATCGCACACTATTGTGCGAAGCGTGAAAGTTGTGTGAAATTAACTCTCCTCTCCTCCGCATCTGCATTTCCATTTCACAAGAAGTTCATGGTGAAATATTTAGACTAGAGAGAGATGGGAAACTATCGTTTAGAAAATTGCACATGGAATATTCTGGATGAATGCAACATGATCATTGAATCAAAACCGAGAAATTGTTAAACATGATGCATGATCATTGAATCAAAACTGAGAAATCATTAAACAGGATGTGGAATTGGCTCTCCTCCGCAAGGTCTTGTCCACATCCATATTGTCATTTCAAATGAAGTTCATGGTTAAATATTTAGAAAAGAGAGCGATGGGTAACTATTGTTTAGCAAATTGTGTGTGGAATATTATGGATGGATGCAGCGTGATCATTGAATCATTACTAAGAAATCGTTAAATAGGATACAATGTAGCTCTAGTTGAGGACACATAATTGATTGTTGAAAGTTTTGGTGACCAAGAAATTGCTTTACTCATTCAATTTCTCGAATGACATGCAAATCATGTGGTGCTACCTAGGATGAGATTTCATTGTGCAGAGTTATCTCCACACTCCGCACAACCTTTAATCAATTAATTAGATTTGTTGACTAATTGTGTGTTTGTACGAAGAGCTTTCACTATATGGAGAACATCATTGTGCATAGAGCTTTGTGTGGAGAGTTTCATGCGGAAATTTTTCTTTGTGCGGAGAGTTTTCATTGTGTGGACAGTTTTGTGTGAAGAAATTTCACTATATGAAGAGCTTTCAATGTGCGGAGAGATTTAACTATGCAAAGAGCTTTCATTGTGCATAAAAATTTCATTATGCAGAGTACACAATCTTTAATCAATTAACAATAAAAACTAAAAATATGCTACATTGCAATTATTCCTCTTATTTAATTAATCCAACCATGCCAACAATCATATTACATTAATAATAATATAATATCTTTTGTATTCATTAATATTCATTATACATTTTCACTGGAGCTCTCCTACGAAGTAATACCGTGTCCTCATATATTCTATAATAATATGTGTAAACTAGAGAGATGCAATGTCATTTTTATTAAAATAAACCTATGTTTATGGATGTGTCCCCATAAAAATATGTGTTGTTTAACCCTACGAAGGCCCTATGAATATTTAATTCGTCCTCAATTCATATGCAAATCAAAGTAATCAGGGGTTTGTGCAATATTTGAGAGCTCCAAGAAATGGATATTATTCATTATATTAAGGAATTTTCAAACATAAATAATACTTTGAACATTGGGAAAGATATGAAATAAAAATTTAGGTTTTTAATATTCATATAGTAATTAATCCTAATAAAATTTAGTATTAAAATATATTGCTTATAAAAGATTTGTTTTATTCTTCATGTGATTAGTTTAGTGTAATGGAAACTTCTTGCATCATTAATCATTGTAATTCCAGATGTATTTACATGTAATTTTCTAACATGTGATACATGTTACTCATTTTTTATCAGAGCTTTGCTATATCATTCCAATTTTATATGCATTTACATGTAAGTTTCCAACATGCGATGTATGTCATTCATTTCTTATTGGAGTCCTGATATATCATTCCTTAATTCATCTATAGCTTTATATTTTTGTACTAGAGATTTTATAGACCCATATTACTAATTAAGCATACATCAATGATCACAAATGATAAGATTAAGAAGAGAGATGCAAAAATCCATGTCCGCTTAGTCTAAAAGTAATAGAACAAAATTTTTGTAATTATTTTCATGTTTATATGTTTATTATTTTTATGTTAAAAACGATTTTTGTATCTGGAACATATTTTAACCATTGGTATCTTCTAATTTAGGCTAAAAGATATATATGGGAAATAACTTACAAGTTTAGAGTATTATAATGATTGTGATCATAATGGTCTTTGCATCTCTCTTTTCAATTATATTATAAATTGGGGCCTATCTATAATGTTACCCAAATCCATCATCCTGGTGCTTTGAATGTTTCCACTTTCAAGATGACAGATTGAGAGGTAACAGTCCCCTTTTCCTCTTTTTAGCTTTACAAGACTACTATATGAATTCAAAACCAATTTGCTTCCATAACATTTCACCACACTTGTATCTATGAAAGCTTCTTTTGAGGTGCATAAGACTTCTAAAAGAGGTGGCTTAGTTTTAAATCCAGATGGGTCCTTTTTCTCATTATTCTAATTGAAAGATGAAAACAATTTTTTTATTTAATGTCACGAAAAGGCTCCAATTTTTTTTTTGTTTTTTTCCCTTCTAATGTGTTTTGGCCCCCATCTAATAATTACACAACATAGGAAAAATGGGTTAATGCCAAAAAATTGGTCAAACAAACTCCTTTTTCAATGAAATTTGAAATAAACGTTGATCCTGGGTCATACTTTTTCATGGAAGTATTAGTTTGGAGATATAGAGGAAATTAGGGTGTCAATTATAGGCTAGACACCAAACGATCTTTCAGACCATGCATCTATGACAAATAACCACTATACTACAATTGTTAATGCTCTGCATACGAAAACCATGACAACTTGTGAGTCTACTTTGTAACTAGCTAGTATATGCATAAGAGATTGCAAACATACTCCAACAAGGATTTACTACTAGAGGGGAATTAATGTTATGACCAAATGAAATTGGCTACTATAGCATGTAATGGAGGACCACCATACTTGCACCTAGGACATAACTTCCAGAGGAGTCTACCTTCATTGTTGTAGTTGTGCTTTTTTGTATCCTTAATGATCACTCAAAATGACATGTTTTCCCTACCAAGTGGTATGATGATCCAAAAGACATAAGAATTGTTTGCACAAGGGAACAAACATGTCATTTAGTGACTTTTAGAAATCAATTTAAAAGGGCTTCCAATATTTCATACACAATATTCTTGGGCAAGTTCTACCACCTCTAATAATACGAACCACAAGAAGTGCACTAAAAGCAATATTGTGAGGAAAAGTAGGGAAAATTTGATAAAATCGATTCAATAGTGTTTAATGATCTTGAAGTTGATTTGTGGGCAAGAAAAAATGTAGTGTTATTTTATTATCGCCAATAATAATATACAAGATTTTGAGGCTTTTTTCAAGGGGTCGGGTAAAAAGGACAGGGTCTCTAATTGAGTCATTGATATGTTCCATTCGAGCACTATGTTAGAGGTGGTACCTATTGAATTTATTCATCATGTACTATCTAGGAAAACCCCACGACATATTCTATCACCTATGTGTGACCTGTGATTTGTTCCACCATTAAAACTTTGAGGGAAAAAATGGAAAAGCAAAAAGTATTTAGAATTATTTAAACATTATACAATGACTAGGTAATTTTGAAAGAGGTGATTTTGCTAATATGCACCATTTTGACAAAATTGAAATATATGAGGTTGAAATCATTCTAATAATTTCATTAAGATGAACCTAAACAATAAATTATTTTTTGGAAGATGTAGAATCTCGATAACATTCATTGACAATGATGGTGAAGAAAATATTGTCAAAGTGCCAATTGGAAAGTCGATGCTTGAAGCTACTCATGACAATGGCATAGAGCTTGAGGGTGCCAAATCATCTTTATGGGGAATAAAATTATAGTGTAGGCATATATGTTTTGTCCTCTCTTCTATTTACCTTTATAATTGTTTTGGCTACTATAATCATTCAATGGCATGCAAAGGATCACTTTCCTATTCTACCCATCATCTTATTGTCATGGTAACTTCTTCTCTTGTACTTATTGGACACTACAAAAATATTGAGATGCTTGTTGTGTTTGTTTTTTTCCTTCTTTCTATATTCAAGGGTTGCCTTCTCCTTACAGGATGAGGATCAGTATAACAAGCTATCGAAGCCAATAGATGAAGAGAATGATTATATCATGCTTTTGGCCTTATAGAAACATGAGTTTTTTTTAACAAAAATGTTAGTATAGAATGTGTCCTGTGGTATGCTACTAGAGATTGATTATGATTTTTCATTTTTATTAATAGGAAATGTACCTTATGGTGTATAGCCAAATATTGTAATATAGGGTTAGTTATTTTGCCCTAATAGTGAACCTTCAATCTACCTTATTGATAGTCTTGTTTATCCCAAGCTACAAGGGGATGACCTTGGTTATGTATATAAGATAGAATAAATTTATCCATCCTTTCCCTAAATTCACTTGCTAAAATAGTTGATACACTTCGCCTGCACAAAAATCAACAATATAAAATTATCTTCATATTTAATAGTGTCCACTTCTATTTTTATCCTCGTATTCAACAAATCAATGATATTAACAACACAAAATAAACTATAACAAATCTGCCAAAAATTCTACAATTTCCATGGTGTATTCAGTTGCATCCTCTAAACTTTGAAAATCACTAGTTTTATGAGCAACAGTAAGATTTTCCAAGTATTTGATACTCCGGCTGAGTGATTTCAATCTCTAACAAATTCCTATGAAGATTTTTTTCCAATGAATGTCATGCGAAGGACCTCCTTGTCACTTCCCAGTTGCATGTTGTAAAACATATCCTTTTCCCATTTCCTTTCTATGCCAGAACCACTTCCTTGTTAGTGCATATATACACCTTGTAAAATACTATTCCAATCTATTTGTACTCCTTCAATGTGATCTCTTTTTCAATCTTGCTTCCCAACCTCTATGATATTTTCTTGCCAATCATGTTCCCTATCCACTAATATGTTTTCTTGCAGCTTCATATATTCTCATCGTGATGCATTTACAAACCCCTTTCATCTTGTGTAACAACTTGCTTACCTACGCTTGTTACTAACAAGATGTTTCCATTCAGAATTTCTTCATTTCCCTTAATATCTCTTACTTAATCTCTTTTGCTTGTAACCGTATCACTTTCTTATGTGCCACTTTTTTATTCAATCTACATGGTTTCTGATCTTCTAGAAATATTAGACTCTTGAATTCCAATTCCAGACCAATTTCCAAGTCATTAAAATGGTTTACATGTTTACCCAGAGTAAAATTATCTAAATTAAATTGAAAACCTTTTTTTTGATGTTGAAACAAATATATTATGCTTTCAGGTTAAAATGTCTATATAACATTCTTATATAAACAATGAATAAATTACAAAATTACTAAAACACATTTCTTATAACAATGTTCAGAACCTCTACATTTCAAAAGTGTGAGAATTTGGCACAAAGATGTCGAAGATTTGAAAAATCCCCAAATTTTTTGCCTAAGACCACTGCACTCCATGCCCTCACAATGGTCTTTGCCTTTGTGGCCTAGATGCATTATTTTATTGTGAACTGGGGCTACTTTGTATATAGCTTACTTGATGATGACAAAGTTAATTGACCATAATTGTGAGTAATTTTCAGATATTTCTACCCAGAACATCACAACCTTTTGTTGCCACATTGGCCCTTAAAATGACTAATAGATTTCAAAAAGCTAACGAAGTAGATGTACCATTTGATCATGGGCATCTTACAGAATCAGTTCTAGACAAAGATTGATTACTGTCGAAGAGAAATAAGAGATGCAAATCATATATAGATACAGTGCTTTTCCACACTCTTATATTATGCGTGGGAATATAAGAGAATGGTGAACTGGAGACAGTGTTGTCCTATTTAGCTCAGAGTGATGGTATCACTCAAGCTACTGAAAGGCAGTAATTTCAAAATTATAATTTCCCTCTAGAATATAAATAATTTGTTTTGTTGTTTGTACAAATGACAATCAAACCTGAATGCTGACAACCATCCATTATCTACCAAGGAAAAAAAGGAAGCACAGAATTCATCCTAATGCTGCCCATATCAGTGTGGGAGACATGGAGGACTAGAATTCAAGCAAGTACTCTCCATCCTTTGATTGAAATTTCTTGATAGATGACAAGATTCTAGACCCCGCACTGGCACATATAACATTTTCCTCAACCCCATTAAGTGTGTCTTTTTCATTCCTATTAGCCTAATTTTGGGCTTCACTGTGTCCAAAGACGGTATCACTCTTGAACCTCTCAAAGTTCAATACATTCTTGAACTTCCTCCTCGTACCCTTCACCAGTTACAAAGCCTCCAAGGCAAAGCTAACTTTCTTCGTAGGTTTGTCCCTGACTATGCCACCACGACACATGGGTTTCTTAGAATCCTTTGATCTAACATTCTATTTATTTGGGATTACCAAGCTCAATAGTGTTTTGATGCCATCAAACATGCCCTCACTTCTACTCCCTTGATTAGTCCACTTAAATTTGAAAGGTATTTCATCATGTAAATCTTTGCATCTGCCTATTCGGTTGTTGGAGTCCAGATACAAGAACATTCTCATATTGGAAATGAGCATGTCATATACTATGTCAGTGAGAAACTTAATAGCTTCCCTGTGTCCTATTCACAAGAATAAAAGTTAGTATTGGATGTTGTGTTATCTTTTCAAAATCTTCCTCATTATATTCTTACCCGTACCACCAAAGTTGTGACCAATTTCAACCCTATAGCCTTCCTATTGAATCAACAAATCATTAACGGGAAGTACACCCATTGGGTCGTTATTCTTCAAGAATTCAATCTTGAATTTGTCACACCCAAGAGCAAGAAAGGTTTAGCCCTTGCTGAACTCATTTCTGAATTTCCCACTGGTACGCCTGATCTGTCGTAAATGATGATCTTCCAGATGAACACTTGTTCGCCATTACTACGGATGATCCTTGGTATGGTGACATCCTTACCTACCTACGAACCCATAAATTCTCCCCCCACCTCACTTGTAATGATTAGCGATGTATTCGACATCAAGCCCCTTGCTACCTCCTCATCACTGAGGATCTATATCATCACGGTGTCGATACTGTCCTTTGTCATTGTCTCACCCATGTTGAAGTTGAGTAAGTGCCCAATGCTTGCCATGGTGGCGCTTTTGGTGGTCACCTCTCCTGTCCTATTTAGAAAATATCTATGAGTTGATCGTTTGGCACGTGAATTTGAATCCATTCCATTTATTCATGTTCCTAGAGCCCAAAATCACTGTGTAGATACTATTGAAAATAATATTTTAGATTGGCATTTATCACATGCATATACAAGAAGATATCCATAGCATAAACAAATGGAAAACAAAAATCATCACAAAATATGCATAATCATAAATATGTATCATAATACAGTGTTTTGAGTCCACTACTCTAAATACATCTGACATGCTCATTCGCATGTTATCACAAAAAAAAATGTGGACCAACATGTCCCTATGCCTAATCACTATCATCTGGAGGCTCATGAACCAATGGCTCCATCCCACCAACCCATAGGTCTCGTACTGCCTGACCAGCCATAGAAATGTGTCGTTTGATTTGTCGCCACTCTAAGGGAAGACCAGTGCACTCATTTGTATACCAATATTCTAACTCATGCCACCTGCACTCTGTCACCCCAGTCAATAACACGTTGAATCTACGTCGGAGATCCTCTAGTAGAGTATCATTACCTGGTCTCTATTGTGATGTGGCCCCACCCTAATCTGCAACCCTAGGAATTGCGACTCATCATGTGTATCATGTCGACCTCACTGGTGCTATATCTACATACCACAAATTTTAAAAATTAGTACCACATACACATATTTATTAAACTATAAATGCATCAAATCTATAACAACTTTCACTTACCATCTAAACCTCATGCTCGTCCTGGTGGAAGTGGTAAGTCAGGATCCCCTTGATAGTTCATTCCACTATATGGATAATCATCTATTTACAATGGCATCTAGTCCCAATAAGCCAAAAACTCAAGTCGGAACACTCGTCCAACTCCTCCTCCTCCACCTCGTCACAGTAGTTGCCCCCAGCGGTGCATCCTGAGCTCCTGTGGGCCCCCATCAAAAATCTGTACATGAGGTTGGATCGTGGGGATATTCTCAAAGAAGAATGAACATAACATTGTCCCAAAAGAATAGTTATATTTGGTCCTCTGCCTACATAGTTTCAACTATTGTTTCAACAACGAAAACATCATTTGGGCCCACCCATAGTAGGTCCCTACCAACACACTCTCGACCAGCCTCATCTACCCCCCAGTGATATGGTCGAAAGAATGACTACCCAAGATTTGCAATACTGTTGCGGTTGTAGCTTGTGTCTGAAGCCTCTTTAGGTCACTGATCTAAATGGTTGTTCCCTTTGTATGAACCTAGGGTATATAATGACAATAAAAAAACTCACCTATATGCCTCCCATGAGGTAGCATTGGATGTATTCCCTCCACTACCCATAGGGGGAAATCTTGTTAGAAAATATATGTCATGGATTGTGATCTCGATCCTATGCCCCTGTACTATAAAGGCCTCCTGATCTGGATCCCAGTAACCCACAGTCCTTGACTAGCTCACCAACCCTCATCAAAGGGTTCTCCAAGAACTTTAGCACGCCATATCATGCCAAAATCCCTCTCACTGCTTGATTCCCTTGAATCTTAGCACACAGGGACTCCAAATCTCATTCTCACCATACAACCTTTAGCTCTACCATACCTACAAAATACCATTAGGTTTTGTCAGTTCAGAGTCAAAGGCATGCATGTCTAGTTCTTAGTTCAGCTCACCACAGACCACCAATCATGCTTTTCCTCTCAACCCATAACATAGTTTTTGCCTTCAAAATTGTGCTTGACACACTTATCAACCTAGTTTTTTCATTCTAGAATGTAGAACAGGACCCCAAAAGTTCATTGTGGTCATGAGGATAAGTAGTGGTCCCCCATAGTGAACTGAAGCCTTAATCTAAAAATCTAATCCACCAAAAATGATGAGTAAGGTTAGGCCACCTACCTCCAACTCGCATATCCTAATTCTGATGGTTGGTTTGTTTGCTACGATCTCCACAAGATTTAGGGCCTTCTCCTCCTCTCTAAATTATCCACAACTCACTATGCAAATGAATTGGATTTTGGGGGGGAAATGCCTTTTATAGGAAAATTCCTATTTTTTCCATCGCCCATTATGAACAAATCGTAGCTCAATTTGATGAACCGTCAGCACCATTTGAAAGCTCTCACTGAGTTATATAATGGGTCTCCCTTTGTTTTTGGTAATTTGACACTTCACCTAGAAGCCATTTTTTCCATGAGCAGGGAAAATTTTAAGAACCCCCCCTAAATTTACATGTATAATAAATCGGCGAATCTCCATGGTATATAGGAAATATGGAAGGCGATTTTATCAATAATATGATATGTATTTCAGATTTCTGTGGCTTGAATCTTTTGACTGAATGACCGGAGAATCCACAGTTTTATCATTTTTGAACCGACGTTTCAAATCCCAAGTGGGATCCATCTTCAGGATGAGAGAATGATGATGATAGAAGAGCAGCAGCAGAGAGGAAATAAATAGATGGAGGATGGAAGATTTTTGGATAACCATACAAGTCGGCTGAGATGATAATGATTTTTATTATTTTTATTAATTATGAAATTTTTATTTTTATTAATTATGAA
>APFE031618665.1:52702-170324 GCA_000404065.3 Pinus taeda | reverse complement strand
CTGAAAATGGGTGAATGGATTCACTTAAATAAAACCTATTTTTGAAAATTAGGGTGAATGGAAGGTTGTAACTCCTAATTTCAAGGGCTAAATTTACCTTTTTTACCTTCTCCCTTAAAATAAGGTGGGCTATTTGAGGTGATTTGTAAAAATGTACTATGATACAAAATATTCGCCCACTAAAAATTTAAAACCCCTTAATTTCGCCAAAGGGCGAACATTCGCCCCTAAAATCACCCCTATCCATGAGGTCTCACTTTTCCACCTATTAAAATTGAATTTCTTCATTTGATCCACTTGTACTCTGGTACGACTTTACCTTTGCACTTGTTGTCTCACATGTCGATTTTTGTCATGAGTAACCATCATTTACTTATGTTTTTATGGTCCCCTCCGGGCCTCCCCCATGTGGCAGCATCATCGATCCACCCTTGTTCATAGCATCTAAGATGAGTCACCCTTGTATCTTTGGAGTTTGTTTTGAGTCCCATTGAGTCCAGTTACAGTGTTCCATACATTTTTGTGTCACATCCACCGCATTATACTCATATTTGGCCTCCAGCTCTACTACTCTGTCTTTGCCAAACCCCTGTTTGTGTCATTGATCATCCCTTCCAGAATTGAGTTAGCCACTTCCAAGTCAACCATACACATCATGCTATGACAAGGGAAGTCATCAGTCTACCACTCATATTTTTTCCTTCCATCATCATCCCTGGTGTTAGCCCATCAATCACTCTAGTATGATACCTCACACTTTTGTTAAGGATTCCTTATTGCCTTAACTCTAGCAAGCCCTCTTTTGTCGACTTCGGCACATTTATTTCAAAAGTGTGGTCTAAAGGGCGATGTACCTTGGTTCCAAATTTCACCTTTTTTTGATGCCTCAAATCAAGAAAAGGGAATCATCATTGCCCTTTGACTTGGTTGTTTCTCACATGCTTGACGCCAGCTCCTTATCGCATGATTCATAATTGTACACTTTATGGTTCAGTGATCCAGACGATTGTACCATTGATTCTCTGGTGTGTGTGAGATGTTCTAGACCTCATGAGGGGGTCGCCCTTAAGGTAGCCCCCCACATGCCTGGATGTCCACAGATGTTGTTCTAGCCTCAAATGTCATTCCATAGATATGATGGGTTCAATTTCATCTGCTTGTGATACCCATAGCATGCATGTCTCCTTTCGATGATCCATTCACATCTTCAGAGCCCTTTCCTGTTCAACAGGGCTTCTTCAGTTTTGATCTCCTCTCATCATGTCAACTTGAGGGACATTATGTCTCATGTACTCAAATTTTATTGTATTCATTCTTGACCTATGTCTTTTAAGGCACATTATGTATATGGGATCCACTGTATTATTTTTTGGCCCATTGATGCCAACATATCATGTATCATGTACTTTACAGCTCAGTCCCACATTGTTGATCTCACCATTATTCTTTGTACGTAGTTATCTTGGCAAGTATGGGTATGTCTCCCCTGCCTCATTTGATATCATGTACTTCAACATAAAATGAGACTTCTATCAGTTTAGTAGGTATCACCCCCTCCATTTTTTTCTGTCCTTGCATTTCTCTCTCTCTCTCTCTCTCTCTCTCTCTCTCTCTCCCCTTTGGTGTCTTGTGGAAGCGTAACCTATAACGTATTTCATTCATACGATTTTCTCCTAAAACTCATATGTTGGGGGGAATCAGTTATCACCAAAAAATGATCACCTAGCCATTTCTAACTAAGTGGATCAAAATACACCATGCAGGATAAATTTTACCACAGTAAAATCACTTTCACCATGGGAAATAATTTAGTAAACCATTTTTATTAAATTATTTACTAATTAAAAAGAAAAAAAAACAAACAAAACAAAACCATGAGAATAATTCAAAAAATCATTATTTATTTAATTTTCTCTATGAATAATTATTGAATCATTGTTTGATAATTATTCCTTGTCACATTTGACTAAATCCCTTGGGAATAATTAAATAAATCACTATTTAATTATTCCTTAGTTATATTATTGTAATAATTGTTAAATGACTATTTAATAATTATTTCAATGTCACACCATTCTTAATCCTCGTGAAATAATTAATAAATCATTTTATTTGTTACTTATTATTAAATAAAGATATTTGACCATTTTGAATATATTTTCCCTCTCCAAAAAATATGATAAAGTATTCCTAATAGTTAGATCTTCATTTGGTCAATATTATTTATTATTCTCCATTTTCGAGATTAGCTCAATACTTTGTTATAAATATGAGGGTTTTCCATTCATTCTTCACCATGATCATTATCATCATCGCCATTATCATATCTTTTCACTTGAGCTCTCATTTGAGTTCTCCACATTGTTTTGGGTTTTTTCATACATTGAGAGAGAGAATCAATTACTGAAGCATCAAGGACATCAAAGGACCCATCCCAAAGAGGGGGATTTGTAGACCCTTTTTGTAGATCTCCTTCCCGGGGTGTTATCAATAAAGTATTTATTCATTTTAAAAGTCTTTCCATTTGGGTTATATATATATATATATATATATAAAATATATATATATATATATATATATATATATATATATATATATATTATATATTATAATATATAATATATAATATAAATAGATATAGATATAGATATAGATATAGATATAGATATAGATATAGATATAGATAATAGAATAGATTAGATATAAGATATAAAGATATAGATATAGATACAGATATTGTTGTTTTTCTGTTTTTGGATCATATAAATTGTTTTGTTGCAGTTTTTCCAAGTTTTATCATAGATCTAAAGCATAAGCAGCCAGAAATTGTTTTCATTTCACCATGTTCTTAGGTTCCTCGTAATCTTTTTGTCCTAGATTTTTTTTTGTTTAAATGGTCGTTTAGGGACTTTTGTTGGCTCTTTGTGCATGTGGAAACTACAACAAATGTTCTAAAATGCATTCTCTATATGCTTTATCACACACAAAAAAAAAGATTGTATATTTGACTTGGCTAATATCATTTCTATTGAATTATCTTTTCAATTAGTCAATTTATCCAAGACCAATAGGTTCTTAATTGATATGAAAATGGGGCACTAAAGGCTTCTTGTCAAGCTTACAAGAACCTCTCCCACTTCCAAAGCTTAAATATCCCAAGTCTTTATGATTAACCAATTGCGGAGTTAATAAGTGCTTGAAAATATAGGTATATGCTTATGTTTGGTTTAAAATTGTTTATGTGTTGTAAATTGATTTGCTTAAAGTGATATAAAACATATAATGGTGAAACAATGCAGCAAATGAGCATCATACATAAGACAACACGTTTAATATGGAGTTCACCTAAAACTCTTGGGCTACATCTCCTTAAGCTCTTGTCAACTCAACTAAGCTCTCTGGGATTATGGCAATAGTTCTTTTACAAGCTCCACGCTCAACTCCACTAGTTTACACAGAACTCAGTGGACTTAGAACACCGTCTTATCCCTGGCTCTTGAATCTCTTCGGCTTTCTGGCTCTGACTCTTGGCTTCTCTGAGCTCTCTCTCTCGACCTCTATGTGCATCAATGGTTCGCTTGACCTCCAAGCAACCTCTTGAAACCTTCCAATGACCCTTTTGCAGATTTACTGCCTGTCAATCATGCTCTCTAGGATTATCGCTCTCTCACTAACAGCTCTCCCTTAGCAACCTCTAGCTCCCACCAACAACTCTGTCAATTGGGCCTTTTGGCTCCTTTGAGGAATTTTCCCGACTCTACGACTTCCCTGGCCATTTCTCTGCATGTCTTTACTCCCCTACGGCTCTGTGGCTTCAAATGCATCATTGTCTACCAAAAACACCCGCTTGCAGTGTGGCATACTGATTAGGGGCCGTTATAGAGGGATCGAGGCCTTCTTCCAGGAAAAAACCTGAAAATGGAGAAAAATCCAATACACAGAGATTTTTCTGAAATTACACTATCGGGTGTGAGTTTCGGACTTGAAATTTCATTAAATCGCCCCTATAACCCTATCGGGTCTACCATTAGTCGCAATATCGCTATCGCATCATCGCATGGCCAAAATCCCAAATACACAGGATAACACAGAAAATCTGAATTCCCGGACTTCAAAACTTATGTAATCGGGCTTATAATCCCCATCGAGTTTGGCACTTGTCTCTTATCATAATCGCATTAGCCCTACTATCAGATTGATCTGAACAATAAATGAAAGTAATAGCACCCTCTTCTTTCAGCCTCCACACACTTGCCTTGCATAGTGCCTCTGAACCAAAGCCTTTGACCACTTTCCTTCCTGGATGTGTTGGTCCTCTTGGGAAGAACTGCCTTCCTCCTTTCCTTCCTGCAAAACTCCTACTGAGATGGTCACAAAAGGTAGTTTGAACTTTTTTGTCTTGATCATTGATCCAAGGTGGCTCAAACAAATGTGAAGTACATCTGCTCCACAAAATTTGCATTTGTACCTGTTTGAAAAGTTGTCAACAACAACAGAAACACAGACAACTAGATGGACTAAACTCATGCTTCAACAAAAGAAACAGATTTCACATCTTGTGAATACCTCCATGTCTTACATCTGCATACAAATGATGGACTAGATAACAAGCCCATAAAACATGCCTTTAAAACAAATGACCCTTCAAGTCAAGCATGTAGAAAAATACTATGAGGACTCTTTTTCAAAAGATGAAACACTTCATTATTATCTCCATCGTGGAGACTAAGTTAACTTCTCCCAAGTCAACATTACATGCATGTTTAAAGAAATCAACCCTTCAAGTTAATTACACATATATGTTCAAATACAAGGAAAACATCAACATCCATGTGTTAATGCACATCATTCTCATGCATGCATTTCATCCTTCAACTTTCACTTAAACGCATTGTACTTTCGAAGTTGAAATGAAATATAATGTTGCAGCAACAAAGTGAATCTCCTACTCAACCTCTTCCATTCACCTTCTTGGTAAAAACCTGCAACTTGCATTCCATTAACAAAGAAATGCAAACAAATGCATCAATAGACCTGTAATCCTTAATTGGATAAGAACTCTAACCATTTATTACCAATCCATTTCAAAGGTCTTTTCTTTGTTTGCACATCAGCATCAGCATGTGAATCATCCTGAGACACATCATTCATGGAAACTTCCTCTCCATTTCTGCTATCTTCTCTTTCCACCTTCTTCAGATTTTGTGGAAGCATTGTTGGATTCAGAGTCCAACATTTTGCAGCAACATGTCCTTGCTTATGGAAGTAATTGCAACACATGTGCATCCTCTTGACAGCATGATTTGCCTTGTCCAAGGGACCTTTGGTTTCTTGCTTCTTTTCCTTCAACAGTTTTATGTATGTGGCCATTCTCTTCCAACATCTAGAAACATGATGGTTATCCAGCCCACAAAAGGAACATGCAATTCTTTTCCAATTCTTATATGGAAATTTACCATGCTTTACATAATCAAAAGGAATATGTTTAGAACCAGATTTATACCTTTCTCTTTCACCTTTATTGCCTTCATGAGGAGGTGAATTGAATGAAGAAGTAGCTCCATTTGGAACACCATCAATCTCTTCAAGGCTTTCAAAGTTTCCACAACTCTCTGGTTCAAGTGTACGCTTCTAAACACCCGCATCCTGCAAATGATGCTTCAAGCTACTGCATTCCTCCTGAATACAATCTTCACACACTCGAGGTAGAAGACCTGCAATGCAACTCCTTCTTGGAGCTGCTTCAATGGCCTTCATGGCAGCTTTGGAACTTCCTCCATAAGATTTTCCATAGCCAAGACCCAAATACTTAGGCATTTCCTCAACTATTATTGGCTCAACAATACATTGTGCATGTTTACCCAAGCCTTTTCCTTCATAGCCCATCTTGGACATTAGCTTGGAACCTATGCCTCTAGTATGTTTTTCAAAAGAACCAATATAAGCATTCTTAGAAGAATTTGAAGACAAACTGGAATGGTTACCTCTTCTTCAAGTTGATACTTGACCAAGGTTTCTTTGGAAACAAGGAGCTATGACTCCAACTCATGCATCCTTTTCAGGTTCATATTTGCAATATGAAGTTGCCTCTCCATTTCCTACAATTTTTTGGAAAGCAACTGCTTCTCTTCCTTCATGGAATACAACTGCTCTCTAAGTATGTTGCTCTTCATTCCATCCTCATACAATTCCCTCACCTTGTCCATCATGATGAACAAGTCTTGCTTCATGTCTTCCTCAAAGAATCTTACGATGAAGGAGGAATTTGAGGACTCACTTGTAGAAGTTGTCATTATGCCAATGAACAAAATAACTTCAAACAAGATTAATAAAGAGCTTATTCAAGAAACCTTTTGCAACAAAACTATTGTGCTTCAAGGATTACCTTGAGGTCCTTTGGCATAGAAGAATGCCTTCAGCCCTTCTTCCTTCTTGTCCTTCCTAGATTGAGCTATCAATAGCTTTCCCTTCACCTCTACAAACTCAAACAATAGTCAGTCTGCAAACAAGCATACAATCAATCATAAAATCAATCCTTGACTACCTAAACACCTTTAGGACAAGCAATCTTTGCTCTGTCAATCAAGCATTCTGAGCTAACACCACTTGCTCTGGTATAACCAGCTTTGATATCACCTTCTTGAAGGTGGGGTTAACCAATCTTAACTCTGATACCACCTGATCTGAAAATGGAGCACTAAAGGCTTCTTGTCAAGCGTACAATAACCTCTCCCACTTCCAAAGCTTAAATATTCCCAATTGTTTATGATTAACCAATTGCGGAATTAATAAGTTCTTGAAAATATAGGTATATGCTTATGTCTGGTTTTAAACTGTTTATGTGTTGTAAATTGATTTGCGTAAACTAATATAAAACATATAACGGTGAAAAAATGCAGCAAATGAGCATCATACATAAGATAGCAAGTTTAATATGGAGTTCACCCAAAATTCTTGGGCTACGTCTCCTTAAGCTCTAGTCAACTCAACTAGGCTCTTTGGGATTATGGCAATAGTTCTTTTACAAGCTCCACGCTCAACTCCACTGGTTTACACAGAACTCAGTGGGCTTAGAACACCATCTTATCCCTAGCTCTTGAAGCTCTTCAGCTTTCTGGCTCTGACTCTTAGCTTCTCTGAGCTCTCTCTCTCGGCCTCTTGATGCATCAATGGTTCATTTGACCTCCAAGCGACCTCTTGCAACCTTCAGTGACCTCTTGCAACCTTCCAGCGACCTTTTTGCAGCTTTGCTGCCTATTAATCATGCTCTCTAGGATTATCGCTCTCTTAGCTAACAACTCTCCTTCAGTGACCTCCAGCTCCCGCCAACAACTCTATCAATTGGGCCTTCTGTCTCCTTTGAGGCATTTTCCCGGCTCTACGGCTTCCCTGGTCATTTCTCTACGTGTCATTACTCCCCTGCGGCTCTGTGGCTTCTTTGCGCATTGTCTGTTCGACTGACCATCTGGCTCTGTGGCTCTATGGCTTCAAATGCATCATTGTCTGCCAAAAACGCCCGCTTGCAGTGTGGCACAGTGATCAGGGGCCGTTACAGAGGGATTAGGGCCTTCTTCTAAGAAAAAACCCAAAAATGGAGAAAAATCCTATACACAGAGATTTTTCTAAAATTACACTATCGAGCGTGAATTTTGGACTTGAAATTTCATTAAATTGCCCCTATAACCCTATCCAGTCCGCCATTACTCGCAATATTGCTATCGCATCATTGCATGGCCAAAATCCCAAATACACAAGATAACACAGAAAATCCAAATTCTCTGACAAAAAAAATAATGTAATCGGGCTTATAATTCCCATCGGGTCCGTCCCTTGTCGCTTATCGCATTCACAATCGCATTAGCCCTGCTATCGGGGATCGCTAATCGCCGACGGCTGATTTAATCCTAGCCATTGATCTCATTTCCGATCCGACGGCTGAGATCGCACACCACGGATCGGCAATCGCATGCCGCATATGGTATCGACCCCTTTTATATCGTTGCGATACGATGTTGCGATGCGATATATCGCAATCGCGTGTTGCATAGTACTAGGGTTCCTTCCCTTATCTCATAGCATCGTCGACGCCAATATCGACGATCGCAATGTCGCATCAGCCCGAGGTCCTTTCCTTATATTATTTGCATATTCCTGCCTCCGACCGGATATGTTGGGGATCGGTAATCGGGGCTTCTTCCGCCTCCACTTTAAGTCCACCTCTTAGACCATTCTGATGCGATTTTCCTTTATAAAGCCTTTTAGGCCATTTTTTTGAAGAGTTTTCCTCTTTTTGAAAGGACAAAGGGAAACTTCTTTCTATGATAAATTCTGCATCCGAGGTCCGTTTTAGCCCATTCAAATTGCAGTAGATTCAGAATGAAAACTTCTACACAATGGGACTATTTCCAAGAGCATCCTTAGACTTTCATTTTTCTCTTTGAGGAACACTTAGACTTAGAAGTCTATCCTGAATCCATTTTGGATCATTAATGATGGCGTATCTCATAAAAGCTTTGGTTTCCATGCATATCTTTCGTTGTTTGTCGTGTAATCCTAAATTCAATGTGAATCAAGAACCAATGCAATTCTGGTATCATATATTGTGGAAGCATAATGCTTCTTTAAATTTTTGTTTAATTCAATATGTCTTTGTAAAGCAAGTCAATTGCATGATAACTAAACAAGAGCCTCATTGAATATCTGCACAGGTGTTAGTCACTTTAATTGCTTATTAATTCAAAAAACTAAGTGCTATATGAATTGTCAACCCAGGGAAGTCTGTTTATTTCAAAAGCAACCACACAATGTATATGCTCAATCTCAAAAGCAATGAAAATTTGTAGTAATAAGTATACTAATCACACCTTGCCTTAAACAAACCAAAGCTCTACTCTGAGTTACAGCAGGAACAATTTCTCTATTGCAGACAATTATCAAAGAATCCTTGATCACATCAAAAGAACAATCTAGGAAAATAAATCAATCTGCAAAGGAAAAGACTAGTTATGCTATAACAGAGAACAGGACCCTATTCCCCAAGCAAGAATCTTCAGCACCTCTTTCTGATTACTATGCTTCACAAAATCACTCTGTAAATACGATTACCAATTAAAATACTCACTGATTAGCTATGAATGAATTTATGAAAACAATGCAATAATCAGTTGGAAAACAAAGTTTAGCAGTAAGTACAGAGTTCCAATAATGCATAAGAAAATTCAGTAAACAAGATTTAACAAGGTATGAATGGAAAATAACACTTAACACACTACAGGAACTTAATGGGTGAATCTTGTGATGAAGGTGGGCCCTTTCCTTCTCACAAGATTCCCTAGAAAAAGGAACTAGAAAGGAATGCTCAGAACAATATCTTATTCATCTTTCAATGTATCATATTACAAAAGATTCCAGTCCTTTTACTTTCAGCTAGACCTTCCCATAGTCTGTCCGTAGTCCCTCGAATGTTGATGTCTCCTCTTTTTAAAGAGGAGACATCTATTACAATTGATTACATTATAATCCTATATTTAACCAGATATGCCAAAATAGGATAATTAGTTCTTCCATTAACAAAATGTTGTTACAATGGTTGTGACAATGCGAACTTTGGAATATAGTTGTTACGGCCAGTGTAACAGCTCCTTCGATGATCTCCTTTTGTTGCTACCGAATCTAAAATGAAAATCACTGGTTGTTTTAGCAACGGGATTCGCACACTGTTATAACTGTTTCAGCAACATAAACTGTAATGATAAACCTAGAGTCTTCATACTGTTTCAGCAACATAGACCGCAATGATAAAACGGTTTCAACAACTATCCAATCAACGATTAACTATGAAGGTAATGTAAAATTATATGTAAAATAAATTAAACATATAGTAATGAGAAGAAATATTGTATACCTTCGGAAAAATGGATTAAAGTAATAACGTGGACTTTAAATATGGATTGGAAAAGGGTGAAATGATAGAAAAATATGTGATCAAAAAGGTATAATGTAGGGTCCTAACATCCCCCCTAATTGAAAGGGTTGCATGTCCTCATGCAACATTACTCTGAATCTGAGTCCAAGTACTGGACCTTGGAGTGCAAATTACTTAGGCAGTAATGAGCCTTATACTCTTGTGCTGGCATCCATAGAAGAGGAAAACGAAAATGATATCCTATCCATTTTTCAGCACATCGTTGAACACATCTAATGTATTCAGGTGCGCTTGAAATTGTTGCTTCAACATTAGGAGGACTGAAGGGATGATACTCCTGCCTTTCCTTAGAGGACTGTTGCCAAAATAAATTGTTTGATTTTAAGGCAAGAGCTCCCTTGGTTTTAACAAAATGTTGGCAGTCTTGTAACACTGCTGCTTGTAGTTTCCTGATGTGTTTACCCATTCTTGGTTCCTTAAAAAATTAACGATATTCAGCAACAAAAATGGCAGAATTTTGTGGCTCGGATCAAATCCACAGGAGACGATTGTCTTCATTATGCCTTGCTGAAAGAAAGTCAGTCTGCCATGTGATCTGATTAGCAAGGAAGGAGACAAACACCCTAATCTGAACATCACCAACCAAAGGGTTCAGATTGAGCTTCCTATACTCAGGGATAACTTCATTATGGAGATACAATTCACAGAGTAAATGTTGATCACCGGTATATGCTTCCGTGAAAGTTTTCACAAACTGTTCAGGTCCAGATACCTCATGAGGTCTCCCATCTTTAATTTCCTTTATTTGAAAGAACGCTAAGCATTCTGCAAGAAAAAAAGAGTAATTGGAAGATGGTTTCCTGGTAGCTAATAATCTCTTAACCAAATCAAACATGAGGAGCAATCTATTTTTTAGTTGTTTATTCTCCTTCTCCTGACTACGAGAATGTTGGAGTACCTGCTTCAAAGCTTCCCAGTTTGAATATATATGATTTTTCCATAGTGATTTATGCTCCTGCAAGATCCTATCTTGCGACATAACATATTCTTTCTTCCATTTATCAGTTTGTGCTTCAGTGCTGCTAGTCTGAGTAAAAATATTTTTTGTAGGCCGAGGTTCAGTCTAAGTAAAAACAGTTATTGTAGGCCGAGGTACAGGACTTTCAATTTTAACAGTCACAGTAGGCCGAGGTATTTGTGGTTTAACCTCTTTTCAAAAAAATTTGAAGGCCTTGCTCATTCTTGTGTGACAATAGGGCATTCCTCTTTAATTGCAGAAGAAGTGGATGCAGGGGAGGCTCCAGGCAGTGGAATTTCAACTATTTTATAACCGGCTTGATGATAAATGTTACCGCATTGGCTACACATATATTCCTTATACCGGTCTTTCTCTGTACTTTTTTCGGTCGTCGATGCTGCATGGGCTAAAGTGTACAAATTAAGCTCTCTATCGTAGGCTTCCCTTACCGTTACTAATTCTTGCTTATAAGCTTCGAGTTCTGATTTTAGAAACTCGTTTTCCTGTAGAAGGGAAGCCAGGGTTACTGGGCTTTGTGTAGCAGCCATAGTCTCAGTAGCTAGTTCTTGTGTGGTGGTTACTGAATAAGCAGCTTGTTGTTCTGTAGCAGCTACATGGTGTGCAGCATCTTGAGCATCCAAATTTTGCATATCAGCAAGTGGTTCTTGTGTGGCGGCTACTGAATGAGTAGATGGTTCTTGTGTAATAGCTATGTGTTGTGCAACATCCTGGTCATCTATATTTTGTATATCAGCAGATGTTTCTTGTGTGGCAGCTGTTGATTGAGTCGTTGGTTCTTGTGTGACAGCTACTTGATGTGCAACATCCTGGGCATCTAGATTTTGTGGATCAACAGCTGGTTCTTGTGTGACAGTTACTTGATGTGCAACATCTTGGGCATCTAGATTTTGTGGATCAACAACTGGTTCTTGTGTAGCAGTTGTTGAATGAGTAGCTGGTTCTTGTGTGATAGCTACTTGTTCTGAAAGAAATGGTGTCATAAAATCTTGGGCATCTGGTTCTTGTGTATCAGTGCCCGAGGGTGAGATAGGTAAAGATTCGGGGACTTGGGACTGTGGTGGGGTATGGGGTTTTAGACCAACAGGTGAGGAATTTAGGATGGTAGCAACAGTTGTCGCTTCAGTTGACGCCCTCATTCGTCTTCGAGGTAAAAAGGCAGGGAGAGCAATAATTTTCCTTTTATGAGTGGGTTTTTTTAGAGGGGGAGGGTTATCAGAGATGGTGGCTTCTTTGGTTGAGGCCCTCGTTCATCTTTTTGGTAGGAAAGCAGTCTTATTTTGCCTTTTTCTCTTTAGCATAGCAATGGGAAGGTTATCTTCAGAATCATCACTAGGAATGTGAACAGTAGGATTAGATGATTCTACTAGATTATGGGATGGAGTTGATGTGGTGGGAGGGTCAATTAGATTGACTGATTCTGCTGGTGGGATTTTTGGGGGGTCAGGAATGCTCCCTAATTGCTGCTCGGAGGGATTTTGAAGGATTTCTTGAGGATTTTCAGTAGCTGCTTGAGGAATTTCAGTAGCTTCTTGAGGAATTTCAGCTACTTCTTGAGGAATTTCACCTGCTTGCTTAGGGTCTAAGGGTGGATTATTGAGAGGGGGGTTTTGTCGAGAAAAACCCCTCTAAATTAGTAGCTGGACAAGACGGTGATGGGTGAGGGAAAGGACTGGGAATTTTACCTGTCTACAGTAATGTGACATATTCTTTAGACACCCAAGTAAATAATACAAAATATTTAACAGTCGACCATGTCTCAAATGATTTAACAAGACAAAATCATGCTAATAGACTACCTGGTAGCGACCTTCACAAGTGAAATGATGTTTGACGAATTCAGCAACCATCGGCCATGGAGGCGGTAATGAGTGAAGTCGAACACCTCGGCCTTTGGGCTCGACTTGCTCTCTTGGCAAGAGAAATTCTTGTTGAGCATTCAAAATGATATGCTTATGGCTAAACCATCAAGCGCCAGTGACTGGTAGATCTGAAACCTGTGTTATGTCATGCTCTGAGACCGGAATTCGAACTCCCTGGACAGTAGAATAACCATCCCGTAAATTACGTGCAAATTCAAGGACTTATTGTGGATCAAATCCCTGAAGCCTCTGAAAATATTCCACACAGCCTGCCCGCTGAAAAATCTGATATACCTCTGGATGTAATTCAAGTAGATCTATTGAATTGAGCTCATATCAAATAGCAAGTCCTCCCATAGTTAACCATCTTCGGTAAAATGCACAGTCAAAAACTGAGTTACCACACTTCAGACATAGTAAATTTTGCAAATGAGAACATGGAGTAACAGCACAGAGGCGGGGTGATAAGACGTGATAGTGGGTAAAACAAAATGACGGTAATTGGCTTGCTATCAAATGATGGCGTATAATCTTGGTATTCCCCCAAGCTACAGCTAAAATAATGACTTTAAATGTACAGGGATCGTGGTAATAATGACATAATCTTCTCATTTAACCATAGTTAAATAGTATTTACACATAATAATTACATACCTCATGTTTACCTTTGATACATATTCCGAAAATATAGTGTGCGTTGATAATATATCATCAATAGTTATGGAAGAAGCTTTTGAAACATGAGGGTGATTATATTAAAGGTCTATATATATCATAGGAGAAGGCAGTGAAAGGACAAAATTATAAAAATAATGGAAGAAGTGATTTTCACAACGGAAAGTAATGTGTGGTAATGTTTTTTTTTTTGAAAAGAAATGGTGTTTTAGAAACGGGAAAATGGGTAAAGGGTAGTGTTTCAGCAACAGTAAAAAGGGTAAAGGATGGTGTTTTAGCAACAGGAAAATGGGTGGAGGATGGTGTTTCAGCAACGAGAAAGATAAGGAAAAATGTTGCTAAAAAGTATTGTTAATGGGAAAAATCAGGAAAATGTTGTTGAAGAATATTATTTCATTGAAGAGAAAAATAGGAAAAATGTTGCTGAAAAATAATGGGAAACATGGGGAAGAGAAAAGAGGGGAGATGATGGAAATGATACTAGAAGATGGGGGAATGAACTATGGATGGATTGAAATGAGATGACAGTGCTTCACAAAATGAAGCTTAGATCTGCTTGTAGTAGGATTGTCCTTTTCAATCAGCGTTTCCTAAATCTGGAATCTGCAAAATAATCAATTGCAACATGCCAACCCTTGACAGGGATTATTAGTTAAGAAATCTAATCTAATGCTAAAAATACAATGGAGAAATTAGATGCAATGAGGGGTAGCAGGCTCCCCCAAAAAGAGATAATGTGAATCTGCCATGCAAGTGGCCTTAAAATCCTCTTTGGAAATGGGTTGCTAGTATAGGTGGAGCCAATACCCATTTACTAATAATGGTGTTCTAGAATCATCAATTGTTAGGAGCCTTACTGTTCCATTGGGAAAAACAGTATCTATTTCATAAGGTCCCAGCCATCTTGTATGTAATTTCCCTTGAAAATTTTCAAACCGAGAATCATACAATAAAGCCCAATTATCTTTTTGGAACTGCTTATGCTTGATGGTTTTATCATGCCACCTAGTTCTTTGCGATTGGATCATAGTTCTTTGATGGATGGCATCTAATCTCTTTTCATCCAATTCCTAGAGCTGCTGCAACCTGGCTGTCTGTGCATCAGTCAAATCAAGGTTAACAGCTAAAACAGTTCTTGAGGTTTTAATTTCAAATTCCACAGGAAAAACAACACTTTTACCATAAACCAATTCATAGGGAGAAAATCCTGTAGTATTTCTCCAGGTAGTTTTGTATGCCCATAGTGCTTCAGGGAGCCTTTGAGACCATTCCTTCCCGTTTTCCTTCACTGTTTTTGTTAGAATGGCTTCTATAACTTTGTTTATACTCTCCACATGTCCATTGGCTTGGGGGTGGTATGGTATAGTCATTCAATGATGAATATGATATTTTTGAAGGGTGGTTTTAAAACCATGAGAATTGAAAGGAGGTCCTCCATCTGTAACTAGCTCTCTAGGCACTCCAAATCTAACAAAGATTTCTTCAAATAGAAAGGCTAAAACGGATTCTTCATTAGCTCTAATGAGTGCCTTAGCCTCCACCCATTTAGTCATATAATTTGTATAAACCAATATGTAAACTCTTTGATTGGATGGAGGATTAATGGGTCCTACAAAGTCTAGAGCCCATCTTTCAAAGGGTTCAATTATTACCTGGGGATTCAATGGCATTTCATCTCTATGATTAGGTTGACCCATCCTCTGACAGTTACCGCAAGCCCGAACATATTTCTTTTCATCCTTGAAGAGTGAGGGCCAATAATAACCCATCCTAAGAATTTTATGTGTCGTTCTCTTATCAGCAAAATGCCCTCCACAAGGGCCATCATGACAAGCCTTCATTATATCATAAACCTCATCTTCTCTAATGCATCTTCAGATTTCATGATCAAGTCCTATATAGAAAAGACACCCACTTATCCAGCTATACCGAGCACTTTGTTGAATGATATTTCTTTTCTCTCGATGTGATAGGTGTGATGGCAACTTCCCTGCAACCAAATAATTGGCAATGTTTGCATAGCAAAGTGAGTGGGCAGATACTGCAAATAAATATTCATCGGGAAATGAATCATCTACTAGAGTATTATCATCAGCTTTTAACCGAGAAAGGAAATCGGCAACTACATTTTCTTTACCTAGTCGATCTACAATTGTAATATTAAACTCTTGTAATAACAATAACCACCTGGTGACTCGAGCATTTGTGACAGATTTGTTCATTAAATACTTAATAGCCGAGTGGTCAGTATGAACAAAAGTAGAGTAACAAGTAATGTAATGTCGAAATTTATTAATAGCATAAATGATTGCTAAAAATTCCTTTTCAGTAACAGTGTAATTAAGCTCAGCAGGAGTCATATTCTTACTAATGAAATAGATAGCATAAAGAAGATGGTTTTCCTCTTGTCCCAAGACAGCTCCCATTATAGTATCTGAAGCATCAGAGGATATATGAAAGGGAAGTGCCCAATCAGGTCCCCTTAAAATAGGAGTTGTAGATAACTGATGCTTGAGTTCATCAAATGCTTTTTGGCAAAGATCAGTCCACTTGAATTCAACATTTTTCATAAGTAACACAAACAAAGGAGAAGCTATTTTAGAAAAAAAATTGATAAATCTTTTGTAGTATCCTACATGTCCTAAAAAAATTCTCACATCAGTTTGTGTTCTAGGAATAGGAATGTTCTGAATTACCTGTATTTTGGATGGATCTACCTGAATTCCTTGAAATGAAATAAAGTGTCCAAGTACAATTCCTTCATTCATCATCATATGACATTTTTTAGTACTTAGGGAAAGGTGAGCTTGTACACAACGTTTAAGTACTTTCTCAAGGTTTTGTAATGCATCCTCAAAAGACACACCATAAGGGGTGAAATCATCCATAAATATCTCCATAGAGTCATTAAGCATATCAGAAAAAATTCCTATCATTACTCTTTGAAAGGTTGCTGGCGCATTACATAGTCCAAATGGGAGAACTCTATAGGCAAAAGTTCCCTAGGGACTAGTAAAAGTGGTCTTATCTTGGTCTTGGGGTGCAATTTTGATTTGATTATACCCACTAAAACCATCTAAAAAGGAGAATAATTTCTTCCCTGACAAACTATCTAACACCTGATCAATGAATGGCAAGGGAAAGTGATCCTTTTGAGTGGCTTTGTTTAAGGCTCTATAATCTACACACACTCTCCATTTCTCATTTTTCTTAGGTACTATTACCAATGGAGAAACCCATTCACTGTGAGATATGGGATATATATAAACCTTGAATTAAGCAATTTTTGAAGTTCTTCTTTAACAATTTCCCTCAAATTGGGATTCATTCGTCGTTGGGGTTGACAGATTGGTCGGCAACCTTCCTTGATATAGATGCGATGAGTACATAATTCAGGAGAGATTCCCTTCATATCTGTATAGTCCCATGTGAATGCTTCCTTATTTTCACGAAGTAACTTCATTAGTTGTTGTGTTTCAGCATCTGTTAAATTGGGGTTTATGTTCAATGTTTTGCTAGGTTCTATTTCTATTGTTATGCTTTTAGAGAAGATGGTAGTTGATGTTTGAGGTAGATCTTCAGATTTAAGATTTTCCTAGGTTTCAGATTCCAAAATTGCAGTCAACTAATTATATGTTTTAGAAGTGACCAAGGAGGGTTCACAAATAAAATTACTAATTATTTCATCCTTTGTGGTATCTTTAAGAGTTAGAGATTGTCCGATAGTCAAAATAGGTTGAGTAGCATTATCATCATAGTCCAACCATACAAAATTATCATTATTAATCATGGGTGTAGCATGAGGGTAGAGAGTAAGCTGCTTGGTTTCACATCCATTAGAAATTGTCATTGAACCATATCTACAGCTGATAAAGGCATCGGCTGTGGCCAACTAGGGCCTTCCCAAAATTAGAGAATGTTCCCCCAACTTTGTTTTAGTCTGCAATACCATAAAGTTAGCTAGGTAATTCCAGGATTCAACTGAGATGATTAGGTCTTCATTGACTCCTTCCAGTTTGATTATAGAACGGTTAGCTAACTCCAGAATGGTTGGTGTCTCTCTGATTACATTCTTCAGCTGTAACAGTTGTGAAGTTTCAAGAGTCATAATATTTATAGCAGCACCTAAATCTACCAGAACTCGTAAAATGATAGTTTTTCCAATTTGTACTATAACCGTAGGATGGCAGGGATCACCATATTTAATAGGAGGGGCTTTACCAGACATTAAGGCAAATAGATCACCCATAACATGAACTGTAAGGAGATATTTAGCTTTCCTACCAGGTTTCTTAATACAAATATCTCTTTCTGGCATAAATTGGTACCTATCTAAGTGCTTGTAGGAGTGGAATCTTAACATAAAGATTTTGTAATTCCCCTAAAAGATTGAAAGCAGGTGGCTCAGGTGTCTTAGTCAAAGCTAAATGCTCAGGGAATGGTGGCTCTGCTATTTTAGCACCCTTATTAAAGGGTGGTTATACCTCCTCATGTAAAGTATTTTTCTTTGTCTCTTCTTTATCAAAATCAAAAGAGGTAATATCATCAATAATGGGTTCGACTATTTTCCCAGATCGTAAATGAATATCATTACACTACGCAGGGAAAACAGGAAGTATAGGCTAGTTCTAAATATCAATGACTTGCACAGCTTTATTATTGGGGTTAGGGTTTAGTTGTACAGGCATATGGGGTCTCATCATTTGATTATTTAGTGGAGCACCTGATGGTAGAGGGAGTGGTTGCTCTCCAGTTTGGATTTCATTGATTAAAATAAGATTGTTGTTGTGGAGGCCAAGGATTCCACATTGCAGGGTCTATGAAGGGAGGGTTTGTTTGTTGCATGGGTGGATAACTCATTTAATTGAAGGGCGGGTATTGCATCTGGTTAAAGGGGGCGGGTATTGCATCTGGTTAAAGGGCGAGTAGTTTGCTTGATTAAAAGAAGGATAATTATTCCAACAATTAGAAGATGTAAATGGCATATTAGAGTTCATATCTTTTCCTCTCGGTTGCCATTGCCTTCTTTGTGTCATCAGATAGACTACTTCAACTTCTTCTTTGGTTGGTTGCAATGCTGCTTTTATTCCCGGTAAAGAGGGGCATTGCTGTGTTTCATGATCCTTCTCACAAAGGGTGCAAATTGGCACTTTGTCCAATGGGCATTCTCTTAGTGGATGTTTATCTCTACATTTGGGACAGAAGATAGCCAAAGCAGCTTCTGCTTCTACTTGTTTCTTCTTAACCTACAAGGTGTCAATCTGTGAAGCAAATGAACTTAGCATTTCAGTTTTGAATTCCTCAAGTAAATTACCTATTTCAGCTCTTATTTCTCCTCCACTGGCTGATTTTTGGACTCTTGAATATGTATTATCCCTGCTATTTGAACTATTCTTTGCAGCTCCTCTTGAACATCTTTTGCATAGGTTAACAATTTCATCATATGATTCTTTAGATATGTCCCCTTTACCAAGCATATTTAGCATGTCTAGAAAATCAACCCTTACCACTTTCAATAATATTGTTTTAAGAATATCTTTACTTACATTGGGATGATTGAATCTCTGCAAATTATATTGTAGCCTTTCCACAAAGTCCTCCAGATTTTCGTCCTCCTTTTGTACCATCTTAAATAGTTCCTCCCTTTTTTCTCTCATCTGGCAGTAGTCTGGATATTTGGTCAAAAAATTATGTTTCATTTGTTCCCATGTTGTGATTACATGGCCTCCCAGACTCATGAACCATCTTAGTGCATTTCCTTTTAGTGTTGCTGGAAATAGCTTCAGTTTCTGAGCATTAGTAACATAATCATAGCTTCTGCATAATATATCAAACTCAAAAAGAAACTCATCAGGATCTTCGGAAGATAAACCATGGAAGTTAGGTAAGGCTGAAAGTGGGATATTCTACATGGGAGTTGCTCCTCTGGGAAGATCACCAATAGGAAATCCCAACGTAGAGAGAGAATTCTCATCTCTTCCTTCTCCTCCTACCTATCCTCCACCAAAGAATCCTTCAATGTTCCCTTCCATTGGTTGTTCTCCTACTGCACTTGCTTGTCTTCAATGTTTTCTGTTGGCTTCTCAACGTCTTCAACTGGTTCCTCAATGTCTTCTACTGTTCCTCAACCTTTTCAGGGCCCACAACTTCCTCTGTTTCATAGTTTGTTTGAAGAGAATGCTGAGACTTTGGCTTCCGAGAGCTTAACCTCTGAGAAGTTTCAGCTTTTGGTATAATCTCATCAATAAAGGTCTTTCTTCCTCCTCTTCCTTTTCCCTTGCCATCTGTAGGGTTAGTTTTCTTGCATCCTCTCATGCATTCTGCACATCTGAAAGAAAAACATTAATGCTTTTGAAATCTACGATTGCCTTCCCTAGCAACGGCGCCAAAATTTTAGTCACTTTAATTGCTTATTAATTCAGAAAACTAAGTGCTACATGAATTGTCAACCTAGGGAAGTCTATTTATTTCAAAAGCAACCACACACTGTATATGCTCAATCTCAAAAGCAATGAAAAGTTGTAGTAATAAGTATACTAATCACACCTTGCCTTAAACAAACCAAAGCTCTACTCTAAGTTACAGCAGGAGCAATTTCTCTATTGCAGACAATTATCAAAGAATCCTTGATCACATCAAAAGAACAATCTAGGAAGAGAAATCAATCTGTAGAGGAAAAAACTAGTTATGCTATAATAAAGAACATGACCCTATTCCCCAAGCAGGAACCTTCAACACCTATTTCCGATTACTATGCTTCACAAACTCACTCTGTAAATCCGATTAACAATTAAAATACTCACTGATTAGCTATGAATGAATTTATGAAAACAATGCAATAATCATTTGAAAAACAAAGTTCAGCAGTAAGTACAGAGTTTCAATAACGCATAAGCAAATTCAGTATACAAGATTTAACAAGGGATGAATGGAAAATAACACTTAACACACTACAGGAACTTAATGGGTGAATCTTGTGATGAAGGTGGGCCCTTTCCTTCTCACAAGATTCCCCAGAAAAAGGAGCTAGAAAGGAATGTTCAGAACAATATTTTATTCATCTGTCAATGTATCATATTACAAAAGATTCCAGTCCTTCTACTTTCAGCTAGACCTTGCCGCAATCTGTCTGTAGTCCCTCTAATGTTGATGTCTCATATTTTTAAAGAGGAGACATCTATTACAATTGATTACATTATAAATCCTATCTTTAACCCAATATGCCAAAATAGGATAATTAGTTCTTCCATTAACAAAATGTTGTTACAATGGTTGTGATAATGCCGATTTTGGAATATAGTTGTTACGGCCAGTGTAACAACTCCTTCGATGATCTCCTTTTGTTGTTGCTGAATCTAAAATGCAAATCACGAGTTGTTTCAGCAACGGGATTTGCGCAATGTTCTAACTATTTCAGCAACATAAACTGTAATGATAAACTTGTAGTCTTCAGACTGTTTCAGCAACGTACACCGCAATGATAAAACTGTTTCAGAAACTATCCAATCAACGATTAACTATGAAGGTAATGTAAAATTATATGTAAAATAAATTAAACATATAGTAATGAGAAGAAATATTGTATACCTTCGGAAAAAAATGGATTAAAGTAATAATGTGGACTTTAAAAATGGATTGGAAAAGGGTGAAATGATAGCAAAATATGTAATCAAAAAGGTATAATGTAGGGTCCTAACAACAAGCACAGGTTTTCCTAGGAGAAAAGGTATGCATGAAGAAATATAAAGTAATACGTGAATTCAAAATTATGGATTTAAAGGTAAGCCATTGTTGTTGCCAAAACTTGTTATGGATAGCAATTATAGTAAAGATCCATATGATATTTAAGCACTTCGCACAATGTATCAACATTACTTGTTTTAAACCTTAATATAAGCACATTTATATAAGTCATAATATGATCTAAATTATGATATAAGTCATAATATAATTCTCTTACAATGTTAAATTAGCCTTATGAAAAATGCAGAGAAAGAAAGCTTCACTCGGTAAGCGAATTGCAACCTTGTCAGTTCTATCATATTTGGACTCTTTAAGCACTTCACACAATGTATCAATGTTACTTGTTCCACACAATAATATAGGAAAATAAATATGTGTCATAGTAATCTCTTAGCATTTCCTCTAGCTAAGTAAATTTCTCCTATAGTGTTAAATTAGCCTTATACAGAATGCAGAGGAAAAAAAATTGACTCAATATAGTCCCTGCTCTCGCATTTCACATACATCCTTTCTCCACACAACAAAATAATAACAGTTAGCTCCTACCCCACCCCTACCTTATACAGAATGCAAAAAAAAAAAAAAAACTATCGCACTCATTACATACCTTTTCTCCCACACTTGTCGCACACCCTTTCTCCCACACTTGAATTTGAAACTTGCATGAATGGATGACTCTATGCCAAAATGCCATTCGTCGTGCACAACATGGATAAGCATTCATTATAAGAAAATAACTCAATAAATAATTTGTTGCATGCAAAAGAAATTCATTGTGTAATTGATGTGTAATACTTCTTAGTATTTGCTTCATGTATCAATTTTAACACATTGTTGAGAGCTTTCATTCTACGAAGAGTTTTGTGTGAAGAAATTTCACTGTGCAGAGTTTTCTCCACGCTCTGCACAACCTTTAATCAATTAATTAGTTTCATTGGCTAATTATTTGTTGTGAAAAGAGATTTCGCTAAGCAGAGAGCTTTCATTATGCAAAGAACTTTGTGTGGAGAGCTTTCATCGTGTAGAGCGTTTTGTGCGGAGAGATTTCACTATGCAGAGAGCTTTCATTGCGCAGAAGGCTTTCACTGTGCAGAGACATTTCATTGTGAAAAGAGTTTCATGTAGTGAGATATCATCACATGAGATTTCATTGTACAAAAAATTTTCATCGTGCGAAGTTTTTTTTGCACTCCACACAACATTTAATCAATTACTTAGCAATAGTTGGAATACAAAGATATGCATTATTTAGTATTACAACATTACTAATATTATATAATAATAATCATTTGGGACAATTGTGTGGACAAATAATGCATGCGGAAGTGTGGAGCATCGTCACACACTATTGTGCAGAGTGTGAAAGTTATGTGAAATTATCTCTCCTCTCCTCTGCATATGAAGTTCATGGTGAAATATTTATACTAGAGAGTGATGGGAAATTATCGTTTAGAAAATTGCACATGGAATATTGTGGATGAATGCATCGTGATCATTAAATAAAAACTGAGAAATTGTTAAACATGATGCGTGATCATTGAATCAAAAACTGGGAAATCATTAAACAGGATGCAGAATTGGCTCTCCTTGGCATAACTCAATAATTCATTTGTTGCATGCAAAAGAAATTTATTTTGTAATTGATATGTAATATCGCTTAGTATTTTCTTCATGTATCAATTTTGACACATTGTAGAGAGCTTTCATTCTACGAAGAGTTTTGTGCGAAGAAATTTCATTGTGTAGAGTTTTCTCCGCACTCTCCACAACCTTTAATCAATTAACTAGCTTCATTGGCTAATTCTTTGTTGTGCAAAGAGCTTTCACTAAGCGGAGAACTTTCATTATGCAAAAAGCTTTGCGTGGAGAGCTTTCATCATGCAGAGAGTTTTGTGCGGAGAGATTTCACTATGCAGAGAGCCTTCATTGTGCAAAAAGCTTTCACTGTGCAGAGAGATTCCATTATGCAAAGAGATCTCATCGCACGAGATTATTGTACAAAAATTTTCATCGTGCGCAGTTTTCTCTGCACTCCACACAACATTTAATCAATTAATTAGCAATAGTTGGAATACAAAGATAAGCATTTTATAGGATTAAAACAATACTAATATTATATAATAATAATCATTTGGGACAATTGTGTGGACAAAGAATGCACGTAGAAGTGTGGAGCATCATCGCACACTATGTGCGGAGTGTGAAAGTTGTGTAAAATTAACTCTCCTCTCCTCTGCATCTGCATTTCCATTTCACAAGAAGTTCATGGTGAAATATTTAGACTAGAGAGCGATGGGAAATTATCGTTTAGAAAATTGCACGTGGAATATTCTGGATGAATGCAACGTGATCATTGAATCAAAACTGAGAAATTGTTAAACATGATGCATGATCATTGAATCAAAACTAAGAAATCGTTAAACAGGATGCGGAATTGGGTCTCCTCTGCAAGCTTTTGTCCACATCCACATTGTCATTTCAAATGAAGTTCATGGTTAAATATTTAGACTACAGAGCGATGGGTAATAATTGTTTAGCAAATGGCGTGTGGAATATTGTGGATGGATGTAGCTTGATCATTGAATCATTATTAAGAAATTGTTAAATAGGAATCAATGTAGCTCTAGTTGAGGACACATAATTGATTGTTGAAAGTTTTGGTGACCAAGAAATTACTTTACTCATTCAATTTCTCGAACGACATGCAAATCATGTGGTGCCACCTAGGATGAGATTTCATTGTGCAAAGTTATCTCCACACTTTGCACAACCTTTAATCAATTAATTAGCTTTGTTGACTAATTGTGTGTTTGTACGAAGAGCTTTCACCATACGGAGAATATCATTGTGCATAAATCTTTGTGTGGAGAGTTCTGTGCGGAAATTTTTCATTGTGCGGAGAGTTTACATTGTGTGAAAAAATTTCACTATATGAAAAGCTTTCAATGTGTGGAAAAATTTCACTATAAAAAGAGCTTTCATTGTGCAGAATAAACAATCTTTAATCAATTAATTAACAATAAAAACAAGAAATATACTACATTACAATTATTCCACTTATTTAATTAATCCAACCATACTAACAATCATATTGCATTAATAATAATATAATATTATAATATAATCTTTTGTATTCATTAATATTCATTATACGTTCACTATGAGCTCTCTTGCGAAGTAATACCGTGTCCCCGTATATCCTATAATAATATGTGTAAACTAGATGCAATATCATTTTTATTAAAATAAACCTATGCTTATGGATGTGTCCTCATAAGAATACGTGTTGTTTAACCCTACGAAGGCCGTATGAATATTTAATTCGTCCTCATTTCATATGCAAATCAAAGTAATCATGGGGTTGGGAAATATTTGAGAGCTCCAAGAAAATGGATATTATTCATTATATTTAAGTAATTTTCAAACATAAATAATACTTTGAAGATTGGGAAAGATATGAAATAAAAAATTAGGTTTTTAATATTCATATAGTAATTAATCATAATAATAAATAAATATTAAAATATAATTGTTATAAAAGATTTGTTTCACTGTTTAGTGTAATAGAAACTTTTTACCTCATTAATCATGGTAACTTTAGATGTATTTATATAAGTTTCTAACATGTGATACATGTCACTCATTCTTTATTGGAGCTTTGCTATATCATTCCAATTTTAGATGCATTTACATGTATGTTTCCAACATATGATGCATATTAATCATTCTTTATCGGAGCCTTGATATATCATTCCTCAATTCATTTATAGCTTTACACTCTTGTGCTAGAGATTTTATAGACCCATGTTACTAATTAAGCATACATCAATGGTCACAAATGATAAGATTAAGAAAGGAGATGGAAAAATCCATGTTCGCTTCAGTCTAAAAGTAACTTACAAGAGATAAATATGGGAAATAACTTACAAGTTTAGAGTATTATAATGAATGTGATCATAATGGTCTTTGAATCTTTCTTTGTAATTATATTATAAATTGGGGTCTATCTATAATGTTACTGAAATCCATTATCTCGGTGCTTTGGATGTTTTCACTTTCAAGATGACAGATTGAGAGGTAACATTCCCCTTTTCCCTTTTTAGCTTTACACAACTACTATATGATTTCAAAACCAACTTGATTCCATAATATTTCACCACACTTGTATCTATGAAAGCTTCTTGGCTAGCATGAGGTGCATAAGACTTCTAAAAGAGGTGGCTTAGCTTTAAATCCACTTGGGTCATTTTTCTCATTATTCTAATTGAAAGATGAAAACAATTGTTTTTATTTAATGTCATGAAAAGGCTCTGATTTTTTTCCCCTTCTATTGTGTTTTGGCCCCCATCTAATAATTACACAACATAGGAAAAATAGGTTAATGCCAAAAATTGTCAAACAAACTCTTTTTTCAGTGAAATTTGAAATAAACGTTGATCCCGGGTCCTAATTTTTAATGGAAGTATTAGTTTGGAGATATAGAGGCAATTAGGGTGTCAATTATAAGCTAGACACCACACGATCTTTGGGACCATGTGTTTATGACAAAAAACCACTATACTACAATTGTTAATGCTCCGCATATGAAAACCATGACAACTTGTGAGTCTACTTTGTAACTAGCTAGTATATGCATAAAGGTTGCAAACATACTCCAACAAGGATTTGCTACTAGAGATGAATTAATGTTGTGAGCAAATGAAATTGGCTACCATAGCATGTAATGGAGGACCACCATACTTGCACCTAGGACATAACTTGCACGGGCATCTTCCTTCATTGTTGTAGTTGTGCTTTTTTGTATTCTTAATGATCACTCAAAATGATCATTAAATCCACTTGGCGTAGTTTTAAATCAACTTGGGTCCTTTTTCTCATTATTCTAATTGAAAGATGAAAACAATTGTTTTTATTTAATGTCACGAAAAGGCTCTAATTTTTTTATTTTTTTCCCTTCTAATGTGTTTTGGCCCCCATCTAATAATTACACAACATAGGAAAAATAGGTTCATGCCAAAAATTGTCAAACAAACTGTTTTTTCAATGAAATTCGAAATAAACGTTGATCTCGGGTCCTACTTTTTCATGGAAGTATTAGTTTGGAGATATAGAGGCAATTAGGGTGTCAATTATAAGCTAGACACCAAACAATCTTTGGGACCATGTGCTTATGACAAATAACCACTATACTACAATTGTTAATGCTTTGCATCTGAAAACCGTGACAACTTGTGAGTCTACTTTGTAACTAGCTAGTATATGCATAAGAGGTTGCAAACATACTCCAACAAGGATTTGCTACAAGAGAGGAATTAATGTTGCGGCCAAATGAAATTGGCTACTATAGCATGTAATGGAGGACCACCATACTTGCACCTAGGACATAACTTGCAAGGACGTCTTCCTTCATTGTTGTAGTTGTGCTTTTTTGTATTCTTAATGATCACTGAAAATGACATGTTTTCCCTGCCAAGTGGTATCATGATCCGAAAGACATAAGAATTGTTTGCCCAAGGGAACAAACTTGTCATTTAGTAACTTTTAGAAATCAATTTAAAAGGGCTTCCAATATTTCATGCACAATATTCTTGGGCAAGTTCTACCACCTCTAATAATACGAACCCCAAGAAGTGCACTAAGAGCAATATTGTGAGGAAAAAGTAGGGAAAATTTGATAGAATAGATTCAATAGTGGTCAATGGTCTTGAAGTTGATTTGAGGGCAAGCAAAACTGTAGTGTTATTTTATTATCTCCAATAATAATATACAATATTTTAACGCTTTTTTCAAGGGGTCGGGTAAAATCGATAGGGTCTCTAATTGAGCCATTGATATGTTCCATTTGAGCACTTGTGTTAGAGGTGGTGCCTATTGAATTTCTTCATCATGTACTATGGAGGGAAACCCCACGACATATTCTATCACCTATGTGTGACTTGTGATTTGTGACCTGTGATTTGTTCCACCATTAAAACTTTTAGGGGAAAAAATGGAAAAGCATAAAGTATTTAGAATTATTTCTACATTATATAATGACTAGTTAATTTTGAAAGAGGTGACTTTGCTAATATGCACCATTTTGACCAAATTGAAATATATGAAGTTCAAAGCATTCCAATAATTTCATTAAGATGAACCTAAACAATAAATTATTTTTGGAAGATGCAGAATCTCGATAACATTCATTGACAAAGATGGTGAAGAAAATACTATCAAAGTACCAATTGGAAAGTCGATCCTTGAAGCTACTCATGAGAATGGCATAGAGCTTGAGTGTGCCAAATCATCTTTGGGAAATCAAATTATAGTGTAGGCATATACATTTTCTCCTCTCTTCTATTTACCTTTATTATTGTTTTGGCTACTATAATCATTGAATGGCATGCAAAGGATCACTTTCCTATTCTGCCTATCATCTTATTGTCATGGTAACTTCTTCTCTTGTACTTATTGGACACTACAAAAATATTGAGATGCTTGTTGTGTTTGTTTTTTTTCCTTCTTTCTATGTTCAAGGGTTTCCTTCTTACTATAGGATGAGAATTAGTATAACAAGATATCGGAGCCAATAGATGAAGAGAATGATTATAGCATGATTTTGGCCTTATAGATAGATGAGTCTTTTTTAACAAAATGTTAATATAGAATGTGTCCTATGGTATGTTACCAAGATTGATTTTGAGTTTTCATTTTTTATTAATAGGCAATGTACCTTATGGTGTATAGCCAAATATTGTAATATAGGGTTAGTTCTTTTGCCCTAATAGTGGACCTTCAATCTACCCTATTGATAGTCATGTGTATTCCAAGCTACAAGGGGATGACCTTGGTTATGTATATAAGATAGAATAAATTTATCCATCCTTTCCCTAAATTCACTTGCTAAAATAGTTGATACACTTGGCTTGAACAAAAGTCAACAATATAAAATTATCTTCATATTCACTAGTGTCCACTTCTATTTTTATCCTCCCATTCAACAAATCAATGAGATTAAAATCATAAAATGAACTATTAGAAATCTACCAAATATTCTACAATTTCCATGGTGTATTCAGTTGCATCCTCTAGACTTTGAAAATCACTAGTTTTATGGCCAATAGTAAGGTTTTCCAAGTATTTGATACTCCGGCTGAGTGATTTCAAACTCTGAAAAATTCCTGCGAAGAATACTTTTTCCAATGAATGTCATGCAAAGGACCTCCTTGTCACTTCCCACTTGCATGTTGTAAAACATATCCTTTTCCCAATCCCTTTCTATGCCAGAACCACTTCCTTGTTAGTGCATATATACACCTTGCAAAGTACTATTCCAATCTATTTGTACTCCTTCAATGTGACCTATTTTTCAATCTTGCTTCCCAACCTCTATGATATTTTCTTGCCAATCATGTTCCCTATCCACTAATATGTTTTCGTGCAACTTCTTTTATTCTCACTCACCGTGATGCATTTGCAAACCCCCCCTTTCATCTTGTGTAACAACTTACTTATCTACACTTGCTACTAACAAAACGTTTCCATTCAGAGTTTCATCATTTCCCTTAATATCTCTTACTTAATCTCTTTTGCTTGTAACCCTATCACTTTCTTCTGTGCCACTTTCAGATTCAATCTACATAGTTTCCGATGTGCCACTTTCAGATTCAATCTACTTAGTTTCCGATCTTCTTCTAGAAATATTAGACTCTTGAATTCCAATGCGAGACCAATTTCCAAGTCATTAAAATGGTTTACATGTTTACCCTGAGTAAAATTATCTAAATTAAATTGAAAACTTTTTTTGGTGTTGAAACAAATATATTTATAATTTCAGGTTAAAATGTCTATATAACATTCTTATATAAACCATGAATAAATTACAGAATTACTAAAACACATTGCTTATACCAATGTTCAGAACCTCTACACGTCAAAAGTGTGAGAATTTGGCACAAAGATCTCGAAGCTTTGGAAAATCCCCAAAATTTTTGCCTTAGGCCACCGTACTGCATGCCCTCACAATGGTCTTTGCCTTTGTGGCCTAGATGCATTATTTTATTGCGAACTGGGGTTACTTTGTATATAGCTTATTTGATGTTGACAAAGTTAATTGACCATAATTCTGAGTAATTTTCAGATATTTCTGCCCAGAACATCACAACCATTTGTTGCCACATTGGCCCTTAAAATCAATAACAGATTTCAAGAAGCTAACGAAGTAGATGTACCATTTGATCATGGGCATCTTACAGAGTCAGGTCTACACAGAGATTGATTACTGTCGAAGAGAAATAGGAGATGCAAATCATATATAGATACAGTGCTTGTCCACACTCTTATCCTGTGCGTGGGAACAGAAGAGAATGGTGAACTGGAGACAGTGTTGTCCTCTTTAGCTCAGAGTGATGGTATCACTCAAGCTACTGAAAGGCAGCAATTTCAAAATTATAATTTCCCTCTGGAATATAAATAATTTGTTTTACTCTGTACGAACGACAATTAAACCTGAATGTTGGCAACCATCCATTGTCTACCAAGGAAAAAAAGGAAGCACGGAATTCATCCTGATGCTGCCCATATCAGCGTGGGAAGTCATGGAGGACAAGAATTCAAGCAGGTACTCTCCATCCTTTGAGTGAAATTTCTCAATAGATGACAAGATTCCAGACCCTGCACTGGCACATATTAGTGTGGGAGACAGAGGACAAGAATTCAAACAAGTCTTCTCCATGATTTGAAAGGGAGGGATTTGTCTGTAGATGAGAAGAATCCAGATCCTGTACAGGCCCATATTAGTGTGGGAGACATGGAGGACAAGAATTCAAGCAAAGTCTTCTCTATGCTTCAAAAGGGATTTGACTGCAGAGGAGAAGAATCCAGATGCTGTGCAGAAACAGTAGGATGGGACATAGGAGCTGTGAAGTAAGCGTCATCAACATGACAGTCGATTTTAGGCGGTTGGATAAAGACCGTAAAGATAATAATGTGCCTAAAATATCTGCAATAATCCAAGCTTGTCACTTACCCAACAGGTACTGCGGAAGTATCACACCTTGTTTTCAAACAGAGGTATCACAGATTGGTGCTTATTTTAATACAATGGGTTCGGCAGCAATCTTGTCACTGAAAACCCTGTTCCATATAAATTGGTAAAGTATTAAAATGATGGGACTAGAATGGTTAGACGTACGGCCGTCTTGATGGGGTAAATAAGATCAAGGGGACAAAATTAGGTCCCAGTGAACAGTGCCCAGTATTCCCAAATATACTCCCATGTCAGGGACAGAATACAGGGCCCAGTACCATGACCATAAATTACGACTCAAATTAGAGAGATCTAAATTGGGTCTAAATCTACTACCATGTCAGGGACAGAATACAGGGCCCAGTACCATGCGCATAAATTACGAATCAAATTAGAGAGCCAGTACAGTTTGGACAGCATCTATGGCAGTCCCATGGACAAAGACACTATTTTTTAGCGCAGTCTAACGAACACATGAAATGGTATTTTTGGACCATATTTTTGTTTGAAATCAGTAAAAAAATTTAAGAATTACAAGTTTAAATTGTTTAAGAATCACAAGTTATGGGGAGAGTTTGAATGTTCCAACCATTTGTTTAATCTGGAGAGTTTGAATGTTCCAACCATGTGTTTAATCTGGAAAGTTTGAATACTTCAATAACATTTTAGGGTATTGAATAGATTTATGTTTTCAAAAATATATAAATCATAATCTCAGCCAAAATTAAATTATATGACAGAATTCAAAACCATTTTTCTATTAATCTCACGACAGAATTCAAAGCCATTTCTTTTATTAGACTGCGTGCCATTTCTTCTGAGAATCAAGATGATAGACACATACAAGGCTAAACCCCATGTGAGGAAAATCCATGGCAGTCCCATCCGTAAATGCATATTGCATTTTACAGTGCTCAGAATCGAGGCGACAGCCACATATACAACTAAGCTCATTGTTTGTTCAGCAACCAACATATTCTCAACATAGATAATTGATAGTCAGTCTCAACAGGGGCATATCTGTTCCCGCAGCAAGCATGTGGTACAGGTAAAAGCAGACATGTCTAAAGCTAGTCTGTTGTAACATTGACGGTGAGTCGAGATGTTTTATGAAACTCATCACAGTTCTTTGTTTGATCATTTAATGCCCCTACTGATTTGAGCCTAATTCAGGTTGGCTTAGAGGTTATATTTTATTTCTGAGCAATGGGCACATTATAATAGGACTAGTTCTGTGTTATCTGCAGTCATGTAACTATTGATTTGTTTAGCAGGAGGGGCGTGGGCAATGTTGAAGATTTTGATAAATCTCTACAGTGGTAGATATGCTAACAGAATCTTAAAACAGAAGAAAATAATGGCATAATGGCATAGACAACCGTAAACAAGAGATTTATCTGGAAAATTCTTAACGGAGAAAACCCACAGATTCAGAATGGCACTTATTTTTCTATGACTGTATTAACTAAATTCTTTACAAAATAATATATAAGCATTATGTAGAATCAGAAACCTAGTCCAACCTAGTCCACTAGTTGCCATTAGATGGTTTAACACCATAAGATGGTATGGTATTAGATGTTTTAACATGATAAGATGGTATTTTTGCTAAAAAGATTGCACTTAGCCTATCACAATGTGTCTTAACATCTCCTTATACGTAACCAACCAATATTTAAAGACAATCTCTGCAACCATGCAACTACTGTATTTGTGTGCCATGTATTGAAAATCTATATTGGAGAGTGCAGTTAAAGTAGTCTCTTGCTTATCTAATGATTACTCGTACAAGTAGGCTAAACACATAATCAGTATCTCCAACTTAGTCTAAATCAAGAAAATCTTATATAACTATATTTGGGGCTTTCGTGGTAGTAGTGTGCATCCTCTAATGCCAACACACTGCCAACCAAATATCTGAACTCTGTGCATACTCTAGTGCCAACACACTGCCAACCAAATATCTGAACTCTCTTTATGGTAGCTCAATGTTTGTTTCCTTGGTTTTACATATATCTACTCAAAATACCCACTATATAGGCGCCATGTCTAGTTTAGTCTAGTATAATAGCATACATGAACTTTCAACAACATTTGCATAGTGAACACCAGACATGTGATCTCTCTTTTTACATCTGGGGACATTGTTGTGTAAACAATCTACATGTATAGGAAGGCAAAAGGACATTGAACAATTAACATTATTGCATATTAAACTTATGTAATATTGCCTTGTCATACTTCCTCATATTTTACAAAGGTTTATTATCTCTTTTAATTTCTAGGCCCAAAATGAAATTTGGCCCAATAAAATCCTTTATATCACACTTAGAGAACACCTAATATTTTACCTCCTTAATGATTTTTTGGTTGTTTCCAATCAGCAACATATTATCAACTTATAACACCACATAAACAATGTGATCACAAATTCCAAAGTGATCAACTTTGCTTCTTGAGAATACTAGTCTAAATATATGTCTATCGAACTTTTGATACCACAATCTTGGAGATTTCTTTACCATAAAGAGATTCCTTTAACTTCGAGAATGGTTCATATTTTCCTTCATTGTAGGACCTTCTAGTTATGTAAATTTCTAGAAGTGTCATATAGTTATTTAATATAAATTTCTTCTTCTAAACATTATCTTCACATCTATTTGTTCTCTTTCAAGATCAAATGTAGTGAAAATAAACAAAATAAATGATGGAATTTGGAATTTCGCTTAGCAACAAATGAAAAACTCTCACCAAATTCAATTCCACCCCCTTAGGAATATCCCTTTGCTACTGAGTGAGCTTTATACTTCTCCACTTTTCTTTCTACACTAAAGTTCATTTTGAACACCTGTTTGTTAATAGGCAACTTGATCAAATCCCATGCCTCATTTTATCCAAATCATCCATCTAACAACCCCTAGTTCATTTCCATGTAAAATATATAAAACCAAGGTCATGGGACTGTTACACAGTATTTTGTCACACCTCCTACACTTCCATGTGTCATACCCCGGAGTGCCAAAACCTTGACAACTATCCAGTGTACCCATCATGATATGCAGTCCAGATCCTCCCTGAAGAACTACTGAAAAGTTGCCTTGAGTCTTTCCTGAGAAAAATGAGCTCAAAACCCTAAATTTTGGGTCAGCGCGACTATGACACTGCCCTCTCGCTCTGATGGCAGGTTGCACCATATGAGCCTCGTGCTACCAGTACAAATTTTACCTAGATACTTGCACTGAGCCCTAAAATACAAGTTTTCCCAAAGTGGAGGAGAAGCTTCGTGATTTAGAGGCTTCCAGAACGGCGAGCTAGATGATTTTCATTGTGGATGTGGTCGAATTCTCCCAATATTTCCCTTTGATCTTATCCCTATGAGCTTCCTCCTTGAGATGAGAACCTTCCCCTATCTTTTGTGAAATCCTAACTCCCTCTTCCTGCCTATAAATTCATCCTCCTCCATTCCCAAATGGTTGGTCTCTGATTATTCGCACCCTTATGCTGAGATAGTGCCTACATGCTATTCACTTTGGCTTGGAGAAGGAGTGCTTGGATAGCTTGAGCTTGGACTTGGATATTCACTCAAGGAGGGCTACTAACATCAAGGCCTGGGTTGTATGCTTCATCTTTTGTTTATTTAATATACAATTGTTGGTTCACTTTCCATAAATGCTTGTGTCAATGATTCATTTATCTTAATGCTCCTTGATATGTTAAGTGGATTACATTTGATTATAAGTGTTACACTTTTATGCTTTGTTGTGTCTTTGGCCTCTTGTGCATGTATTCAAACACTATGAGTAGCAAGGACTGAGCCTAAGGAGCAAGTGATCAAGATCTTCGACAAAGGAGTGCATTATAGCATCAGAGCAAGGTAGGTCTCCTTCCCCTTCTCTTATTTCAATTGTAATCTAGAAAAGTGTCTTGTAGCTTGTCTCTTTTGTTGCTAAACCCACTCATTGGGCTAGAGGGATCGTCTCTGTCCACAGAGAGGATTCACCTACTCAACAAAATGGTGACTCCATTGGGGAAGCTATAACCTTTTCATCCATTTCTTTGATCTAATCCTCTGATTAATTTGACCAACCGTTGATTTCTCAGCTTGTGTGCATCACTGTAGGTTTATATAGTCACTGGTTTTTGCTTAAGAGTGTTTACTCTCGTCTGATTTCTGAAATTTTTTGTTTTTTCTTTCTTTTCCTCACCCAACGCGTTTTCTGGTTTTATAGAAGTGTTGCTAGCACTGATTTTGGATTAACAGTGACGTTGCTTTGCCTTTCAGCACTACTTTTCCTTTCACAAGCGCGTTGATCCTAGAGGCTAAAAAAAATTAGGGTTTCTTGTCATTTTTAGTGCGTCTCAACCTCTGTGAGTGTTTTTCCAAGGTGATCTCATTGTGTTTGCTTTGATTGTTGTCCTTTAATGTCTTTTTGCTTCTGTTGGTGTGTGATTGAAGTTAGATTGTCTTCTAGGGTTTCTAGGTCTAGGTTACCCTTCACTCATCACTTGGCTTGTCTTTGTGAGATCGATTTCTCCATTTAGGCATTTTACTGCGATCAGGACACCATTTTCAAGTTGCTTTTGGTTCATATTTGCGAAGTTGTTTTCATTAGTATTGGATCATATTTGTACTTTGAAATTACTTTTGCTCCATTGTCAAATGTAGATTACAATTGTTTGCATTGATAAAACTGAAAGTATATGCTTCTTTTGATTTCATTTTTCCGAAAAGAAAAAGTGAAAGGATCTCTTCATTAAAGTATTTTTGAAACGATTTTTTGTTTTATTCGAAACCACAGTGAATGAAATCTTCATTTTAGATGTTTTGAAATCCATTTTTCCTTTGCTTATGCATTAGTTTGCATTTCGAATCAAAGTGAAAAAAAAAAAAAAAAAACAAAACAAAACAAAAACAAAAAAACAAAACGAAAATATTAGTGCATCTTAGTGAAAGAAAGTGATTTTGTTTCTCATGAGATTGCATTTTGGCATTGCATTCATTAGTGGAAGTGAAAGAGTAGTTTTCATTTTTTACATATTTCATTCAAAAAGTTGGGGAGATGTGTTTTGATGCATTTTGTTTGATTGATGCATTGTTTGGGTGTCTCTCTTCCCTCATTAGTTTAGCTTTCATCGAACGAAAAGCTTTCATTTTTCTCATTTAGTTGCATCATAGGAATTCAACTGACATCGTTGAGCCATAAAATTGAAACCTAATTCAAGATAAACTCAAAATTTACCTCAATTAACCTAAGGAGCATTTGTAACCTAACACAAATGTCTATAGGTCTAGGCTAAAGATGTGTTTTATCGTCTTTAAACATAGCAGTTGTTTTTAACTGCCTGCATTGTATCCCAGGGATGAAATTTCGTTCTAGTACAGAAGTATATCAAAGGTTCTCCAGTACTTTTGGGTATATAGGAGGCACTTCAGTACGGAAAGTATATCAGAACACTCTCACCGAACAGTTATGCATTAGACAGTGCTAACACGGATTTGTGCTCCCTGTACCGTCGAGTATATATTGGGAGACCCCGCTAGGTTGCTATCTTTTAGCCACAAGTAACCGAGTTTGCCACCTTGTAAACGTGATACATTGAAAATGGCATTCGAGGAGATTGATCGTACGTCAAGTTCTTTGTTTCAGCTAAGGTGTATATAGCAGCTCACAGATACTTGGTAAACCCTCTTACCTAGTATAACCCTTTTTGATTTATTTTTTGTTTTAAGCTATAAAATTAACTGCCAACGATAATGTGTCGAACCCATGCAGTTTCTTCTTGACCTCATATTGAGTAATTCCTTGTAAATTTTAATTTTAAAGCCCTCAACAAAATTATATATTCTCCTTTTGCTTTTGAGAGAAAGTCATCGTGGCTGAACCACTGCATTCACCTCATCATTCCCCTTCTCATCTGATACTAAAGGGTCATCACAAGGAGTTCGTCCTAAACTTTCACAGTCACTTGAAGCTCAAGGTCTTGAACTTGGAATTGTCCCAAGTATCCAACCCCTTGCTTCTCGTTCCCCACCTCGAGACTCATTGTCATCTTAGGAATTTGATCCAGAAACCCCTAAGTCCACAAAGGTTTGTTTTATTCCCTCTGAATCAGCTTTCTGATCTGCTGGTGATATCTCCTCAATAGCCGTATAGTCCATACGATACCCTTGGTGTACCTTGGAGTTATCTCCATCATCTCAGATTCCCCCTCACCATTATTTCCACCTCTGGCGTCAGAAGGTCAGTTTCCAACCTCTCCTTAATGTCCTCGGAAGTCTCAGCTACTCACACTCCTAATGTTGATAATGATTCTAAATACGACTTTCCACTGGAAGGTTTTCCTTATGTAGGAAGAGTTCCATCTCAACCACCTCCTGAAAATAGTAGGCCTATGCTTCCGCTTGGTTATATGACTTTAGATGAACTAGGTTTAGGAACTCCCAATGCTTCTTTGTTATACCAAAATCCAATTTGGTCATCGAATTTTATGCCTATTTTTGGTCTGTTTATTCCTAACGTGACCTCTCATATCCATATGCAAACTACCATTACTTTAGTTTTGATTCAATCGACTATTCTGACACGACTGTTACTTTCATTCCAACCTACATTCCTGGTGCAATCAACAGTTTCGGTTAATACGTTTATAAGTTCCTCAATTCCCCCATCAAGTGGATAAAATGTGCCACCACCTTTGCAGCATGGGGGGTAATTTCCAAATATCCCTCTTGTCTCAAGTGGAACCCATGTGACTGGATCACAACCTCACATGGTTGGAGAGAGTCAACCTATTAGTGGTATTCCTAATCCATTTCGATCATCTATTCCAGCTGGAGCAAGTAATGTCCAGTATCAACAACCTTATTCGGCCCAGAAACCCCATCAACAGTCTTATGTTCCATATGGTTCACAAGCGTTTCAAAATCCACCTTATATTCCACAAGTAGGTCCTCATATGCAACCTGGTCAAAATCCTGTTTCCAGTGCATATGGTCAATTCCCAACTAGAACTTATCAATACCAATAAGGAATTCCTCAAGGGATTGTTCAACAATAACCTTTACAGCAGCAGGGGAAACCTCTGTAGCAGTATCAACAACCTTTGTAGCAGCAAGGGAATTTTTTCCAACAACCGGATCAACCCTTCTATCCGTAAGGTTAACCGTTGCAGCAGCAAGGTCAGCCCTTGCAGCAACAAAACTAACCTTTATAACAACAAGGTCAACTCTTGCAACCACAAGGTCAACCTCTGCAGCAGCAGGGCCAACAGTTTTATCACCAGGGCCAACAGTTGCAACGGCAACCTTATAATCCATATGCCACGCAAAAAATTTATCCGCCTTATGGTTCTCAACGGCCTATGGCAAGTTAGTATCAACCTTACCCTGGTCAAAACCCACCTTTGTGGGGGAAGAATCCACCTTATTGTCAGAGTACCCCTCAGTGGGGGCAATATAAATCTCCTTATAGTCAAAATCCACTACTTTGGGGGCAAAACCCATACCAACAAGGATGGAATCCGAAACTAGGCCTTATCAAAGGCCTCACATGCCTTTCAACCCGTAATTGTCATTTCTAGCCACGTTGGAGATGTCAGATGTGTCAAGGCTCACTAATGATCCAATACTTCATTCACCTTATTGGCCTTCAGTTCCCACTAAGATTCCTAGGGATTTCCCAACATTCGAAGGAAAAACTAAAGAAGACCCTCAGGCCCATGTTATGACTTACCACTTATGGTGTTCATCCAATTCTTGGGTTAACAAATTTGTTCATCTATGTCTCTTTCAACGAACCTTGATAGGTGCCGCCACGAAATTGTACAACGAGTTACCTCAAGGTGCCTATTAAAACTTCAATTATTTGGCCATGCCCTTCCTCACTCACTTCCAATTACCGGTTCGTTATGAAATTGGTACCCATTTTCTTACATCTCTGAAACAGGATACTGCTACCCACATCTCCGATCACATACATAAATGGAGACATCGGCGTCGCCTCATCAAGTTTGAAATACCGATGAGTTGTTAACTGAATAGTTTACCAAATAATTCATCAACAAAATTGTTGCAGACATAGCAATGGGAGGTTGTGTTATTGAAGATCAAGCCATTGCATGTGCCCAATATTTAGTTTTGGTATATTCCCAATCTGGAACATTATATGACCTCTTGCCTGATGCTTCAAGGCCATCTACAGATCTGAAATCTTCTAAATCTCCGAATGTACTGCTTGTCGACGGTATTATTGGATCAGTATCTCAAACTTCTAATAAAAATTCTTCAAAGAAAAAATCCATTTCGAATAGTGCATCCAATCCTCCTTCGAAACCCTCTTCGAATCTTAGTAAAACCTCTGAGGTTAATGTCATTCAATCTACCGTGCCAGACATAGCCTCAAAAGGTAAAAAGAAGGGTAAAGTAAAAGTAAAACCTGATACACCAAAATAGGATCCTCCTAAGTCATGTACTGATGATGTCTCCAAATGTAAGCCCAAGTATCCTTGCCTCATTTGTGAGGAAGATCACTATACCAAGGATTGTCCCCGTCGTGCGGAAGTGAGTCGCTTGTTAAAAGGCACTCAAGGGACCATGGTTGTACTAAAAGAGCCATTTCCATCACAACGGACCCAACTGGTAGAACAAACACAATCCTCTGCCTCTTTAGATTTTCAGGTTTACATGATTTGAACAGTGCCTATTTTTGTTGCCACCTGTTCGAAAGATTATCAAACTCCTTAAAAGCAGACAGTGGAAAAGTAAACCATTGATACACTTTCTACTTTTGCTCCACCTAATTCTGGTCCTCTTCATATCAAGAGACCTAATAATGAATTCTTCATCCAACTGCCTCCTAAAGGTGTGCTTCGGAAGTCATCTTACAATCTGAATGTTAGAGCTGCTTAACATTACAGTATTTTTGAAGATCTAGCTCAAGCACCTTCGGCGATGTCTACCTTGGAAGTTCTTCAAACTTGTCCAATGCAGAGGAAATCATTATTATCTACTATAGGAGGAATTGATCCTACAGATTTTAATTTGATCACTTTTGATTTGGAAAACCATGTTCCTCGTCTTCCCCATCAAATCACTTTTTTAATCCAAGTCATTATAAAAGGGAAGACGATTCATTGGACTATCATTGATGAGGGTGCTTCCACCTGCATCATTTCTGTTTCATGTTGGAAAGCCATAGGCTCTCCACCTCTCAATCATTATATGAACACCTTAGAAGCCTTTTATGGTAGAGGATCCCGTCCTTATGGTATTCTTACAAATTTGCCCATCACCTTGGAAGGCAAAATTGTCGAATTAGAAGTAGACGTCGTAGATGCAAATCTGAATTACAACCTTCTACTTGGACAAAGTTGGACTCATGACATGTTTTGTGTGGTTTCCTCTTTGTTCTGTGTTCTCTGTTTTCCTCATGAAGGGAAAATCATCATCGTTGATCAACTTGCCTTTTTCTCTTCCCATTTTTCAAATGGCAATGTCCCATATGTGGGAAATACTGATATTCCCTAGAGCGTGGGGGTAGGACTTTTCAAAGGTTCGACTTTAATGGGAACTTTTTCTCTCCCACCTCCGCATGTCGGCTCGGTCAACATGATCTCAACCTCACATGATCCATGGATCATCCCTACTCTGGATCAGGTTGATTCTTTCGATGATGCTATGTCGCTAAGTCCTTTAGAAAATTCTTATCAATAAGTTATTTTGGCTTCAATGTCTACTTCTGAAAGGCATACTACTCTTAGTATGCACCTAGACATGTATTCGCAATCTCCTTGGTTGGGTTCTTGGAATTCTTCAGATCCCTTGAACGATATATTTCCCATCGCTGATAGTATTTTTGAGGTCATGTCTCTTAACGAAACTCCATGGAATTATGCTCATCATCGTTCCTCGTTTCTTCCAAGTCTTAGTGAGATTTCTTCATGCCTTGAGATTTTTATTTCTCATAACCTGACACATCCACTTCAAACACCTGTTTGGTGCAAAAAGTTATATTCAAAGGTAATATGGGAAATGTTATTACTACCATTCCAATCGACATTTCCATTAAACCTAGGATTTTTGAGAACATCTGCATCGAGGTTTCCTGTTCTCCGGAAGAGATCAGGGTTTACACTGACTTTTTTAAAGAGTTTCGCGATGTCTTCATTTGGTCATATGAGGAAATTCCTAGTATCGATCCAGCTATAGTGGTGCATGAAATACCCACTTATCCTAATGTGAAGCCCATTCGTCAATGACTCCGTCCGGTGCATCCTAGAAAGGCCATTGCTATTAAGAGAGAAATTCAAAAAATTCTAAAGGTTGGTTTTATTTACCCCATCCCATTAACAAACTGGGTTTCTAATAGCGTACCCGTCACTAAAAAGCAGGGAACAATTAGATTTTTTGTTGATTACTACAATATCAACAGTGCATGCCCTAAAGACAGATATCCCACTCCCTTTATTAACTAAATCATTGATAAGTGCACTGGGAGTAAGATCTTTTCTTTTATGGATGGTTTTTCTGGTTATAACCAAATTAACATATTACACATTGATCAACACAAAACTGCTTTCATCTGTCCATGTGGGACATTTTCTTATAAAAATCTCCCTTTCGATCTCAAATATGTTGGTGCTACCTTCAAGAGAGTGATTTCATATGCCTTTCATGATAATAAACACATCGTTCAGCCTTGTTTGGATGACTTGTCAGCTCATTCTGCTAAGCGTCGTGACCATTTGGACCACCTTCAAGCAATCTTTTTACGTTGTCGACAATATAATATTTGTCTCAATCCGCATAAATGTGTCTTTTGAGTCAAATCTAGTCGTCTCTTGGGTGTGGTTGTGTTTAAAGATGGCATCCGAATAGATCCTCTAAAAGTAGAGACTATTGTAAATCTTCCCCCTCCTTCATCCCTGCACCAATTTCAGAGTTTGCAAGGGAAGGCCAATTTTCTTCGTCGTTTTGTCCCAAATTATGTCAAGCTTGCCAAGGGATTTACTCACTTAGTTAAGAAGGGGATTATGTTTGTTTGGGATGAAATTGCTCAATAATCTTTTGATACTCTAAATAAAACACTCACTAGTGATCCTTTATTGTGTCCCCTTGATTACCACCATGATTATTTCTTGTACTTGGTCGTGGCTGTCAATACCATTTCCATGGTACTAGTCTAAGACAATGATGATGGAAATGAACACGTAGTTTATTATTTGAGTCAAAATCTTATTGATACAAAAACTCAATATGTTCATGTCGAGAAGCTCGCCCTAGCAGCAGTCCATGTTGTCGAATGATTTCGCCATTATATTCTTCTAGGAAGACCACAGTGATTTCTGATTGTAACCCCATGACTTATACTCTGACCCGTCAGTTTCTTGGGGGAAAATACTAAATGGATTGTTATCCTACAAGAGTTTGATTTGGATTTTACTATTGTCATATTAAAGAAATCACTAGTTTTTTCTAAATTGATCTGCGCCCTTCCTTCTGCAAACACCTCCATTGATTTTACTGAGCAGATTCCTAATGAAACCTTGTTTCTCATCAATACTCTTGACCCATGGTACGGAGATATTATTGTTTATCTTCAAACCCAGACTTTCAGATCTGAGTTGTCTCAATCTGACCATCACTGCATTCGACACCAATCTCAACCTTATTGGATTATTGGTGAAACGTTGTACCGAGTAGGTGTTGATTATGTTCTTCGCAAATGTTTAACACTTGAACAGTTTGAACGAGTCCTAAATGACTGCCACTCCGGGGCATGTGGTGGTCACATGTTAGGTTATGCCACTACTCAGAAAATCTTTCGCGCCTGTTATTTCTAGACTTCTATCTTCAAAGATTGCATTTTGGCAATTCAAAAGTGCCATGAATGTCAGATATATAACCGTAAACAGCGTGCCCCGCCAACACCCTTACACCCAGTTGTTACTTTCAACTCATTCCCTAAATGGGGAATTGATTTCATGACCTGTAACCCTTGCTCAGCCAAGGGGCATGGCTATATCATCGTCATCGTCGATTATTTTACTAAATGGGCTAAGGCAATTCCCACATATACTGTTGACGGTACAATTGTTTCTCGGTTCCTCTTTAACCATGTCATAGCCCATTTTTGTGTCCCTCAAGCAATTGTCAATGATCACAGATCCCATTTTTGTCAGTACATGATGGAAAAACTTACTGCTCAATTGGGTCTATGTCATGACAGTTCAACTCCTTCTTACCCACAGGCCAATGGCCAAGTTGAAGCGGTTAATAAAGTCTTAGTTACTATGCTTCAACGTACCATTTGAAAGCATAAAAAAGACTAGCATCTCATGTTGTTTTTGGCTCTTTGGGCATACCAAACCTTGGCTAAGACAGCCACTAGTTTCACTCCATTCCAAATGGTATATGGTTTAGAGGTGACACTCCCTATCGAGTGTGAGATTCCTTCGTTAAAATTAGCTATTGAATTACTCCCTGATACCTCACCTGAAGAGGAATGTTTACTTTATCTCGAGAGGCTTGATGAAACATGTCGTATTGTTGCGATGGTTATCGAAGCACAGAAAATGAGTTAAAGCTCATTATGATCAAACTATTTCTCCATGATTTTTCGTTGAAGGTGACTTGGTCTTGGTGTATGACCAAGACAACGATAAGTTAGGAGCTTGGAAGTTTGAACCTATGTGGCATGGGCAATACATTGTTAAACATGTTTTGCAAAAAGGTGCCTATGAATTGGTTGACTACGAAGCTAAGGCGTTAGCATAGCCCCACAACGGGCTTTATCTAAAAAAATTACTATGCGTGATTTCTATATAATTACTTTTGTACATTAGTGTGTGAATTCATTAGTGTGCATTTTGATTTTTTGGTGTGATTGTTTGCTTTTCAAAACATGTTTCCTCTGCTTACCTCGTGTTCCACTTGGTTCGCAGATGTTATCAAACCATTATGCTGGTTTTTCTTATGGTGCTTGTCATAACACACAGAACTTATCTTCCACAACTTGGGCACTCTTCGCCCCTAATGGCGAGTTGATCAATTTACAAGTTATTTGCCTAGGACAAACAACTAATAATATTGTTGAGTATAGTGCAGTTATCAAATTGTTATCAGAAGCAATTTCTCTCGGAATCAAAAATTTGGTTATCAAGTTAGATTCACAACTCGTTGTGCTACAATTAAATGGTCATTATTTAATAAGAAATCCAAAAATTTTGCGCATGTATCTACATGTTCAATTACTGGAAAGAAACTTTGATTACATTACATATCAACACATTCCACGAAATTTGAATATGTTAACAGATGCATTAGCAAAGTATGTTTTAGATAGACATTTGCATCACTCGTAAAAAATCGAACACATCATCATGATATATGAACACATAAGTAAACGATAGAAACATATATATATATATCTATATATATATATATATATATAGAGAGAGAGAGAGAGAGAGAGAGAGAGCCTATCAAAGTTTGTTATGTCAAAATCTCACAAAATAGTGTTATGATACACATGGCTTTAAAAGCCTACAACAGTGCAGATAATACGACTAGGAATAGGCTATTCACCCACATGATGCTTATGATAGCATGAGACATCTCTAATCATTCAGCTTAACAACCGAAGAAGTCTCGTGGATACTCCCACTATGTGCCTCTGGTACTAGCAGCACATCATCTATAGTAGCATATTCCGGAATACCCTGAGTAAGGACTTCCAAGTTTCGCTCCATATCCACTACAGGACTTGCTCCTTCCTTGTATAGAGCTTCTTCCTCTATTGGGTGTGCTACTCATCGAGTTTTCAGATACATTCCAGGAGCTATTTCCAGTCCCACATATGCAAAATTATCATAAGTAAACTCTCAAATACACTTCAAAAAAATCATAAAACTTGAAAATTTCCAAAAAACAAGTTTTTACCTGCATCGGTCCATTATACACTAGGTGGTAGAGGAAGATCTGGGTCTCCTTTGAATTTTGTGCCCGCATAGGCATAGTCATCTACCACGATCAATTGTTAGTGTAACCAACCAAATAGCACTGGAGGGAAATGCATCGTTGACCTCTATCAGCTCGAGGCTTAATCTCACCCCATCTGAGTAACCTCAGATCTCTCGGAGCTAGATCATCCACGTCTACTCGCTAGTAATGAAACAGGAGCACATGCTCCAAGAAGAATGTGAATTAGATTGACCCATACCCAAACTACTTCAAGTGTCCTAATTTGCACTTGCTCAACTGTCTTTTCATGTTAACCAACAATCCTTCGCACCAATTAAATACAGTTGAAGTGAGACAGTCCACTACGTATTGGAACTGAGATTTTGTTGCCTCATGCAATGCTTGAGCCCCAGCTATGTGGTCCATGGTTTGTAGAATGGTCCTAAAGGTTGTTTCTACATCCGGGCAATGTCTGCTAATCAGTGTGCTAGTGCTCTCTCCTCCAACACAAGCTCTAGAGACTTGGATCCTCTCTCCTCTCTTGGACAGTTCAGTGATGAAATAGATGTTAGATACCTCTATTTCAAGTTTTCGATCTCCAATAATGAAGATCTCATGACCGAAATCCCATAATCATATGAGATACTCTAGCAACTCATTCTAAGCTCTGAGTCTTAGGGTCTGAAAGCACTTAAGTAATCCATGGTCCCTCAAAGTGTTAATACATGTTACGCTTGAGCATATTGGTGGTATTCTACCCCGTGGCTTCTCTCTTTCCATTTGATGATCATATTCGTTGAAATATCTTACAAATAATCCATAAATAATATTTAGAAGTCTTTCAATGTATTAAAAGTTTGAAAAAACCGATTAATATAGAGTATTTCTCGCTTTATTTTTATGTTATGCACCTAGTGCAATTGTTTGAATTGTTTTCGTGTTGGAAGAGCGATGTTCTTTTGGGCTATGGAGTGATCAGCCTGGATTCGATGATCATACTCGCATTTATCGCCCCCGATAATAATAATAACAAAAAAAAAAAAAAAAAAAAAAAAAAAAAAAAAAACTCCTCTTAAATAGTCAAAATTTCTATGACACGACGTAAAAATGGGATGAAAAACAAGAGAAAAGGAAGAGCTCTTACTTGCAACTGACAGTAAAAAACGAAAAAAAACTCCTCTTAAATAGTCAAAATTTCTACGACACGATGTAAAAATGGGATGAAAAATAAGAGAAAAGGAAGAGCTCTTACTTGCAACTGACGGTTCACGAAATGGTGTCCCGGATCTGCCCCACTGCTTGCTTGAAGAATCAGAGAAAATAAGGTAAAATGCACTCTCCAAATTACCCAAAGTGAAATGGTAAAATATTTTTACCTTTTGTCTATTTATAAGTTTTCAAATACATTTTTACCAATATTTTATTGTTTTTCTTAATATCAGTGATCTGTGGTTGTCTTTGTGCAATTACAAGATCTTTTGGTGGTAATAGTGATCATTCTTGACCGATTCAACGAGTTTTGTTTTATCTCTTTTTCAGACTTGTTAAAAATAAATGAAAAAGGAACCCCCCAGAGTCATCTTTAAGGTCTTTTCTAACTCTCTAAAGATGAAAATATCATCAAGTACTTGTCTTTTCGAACTTGTTAAATTAAATGAATTAACGTCATCTCAGTATAATTTTACCCCTTTTTCGGGATAGGATTGACTATTTACGAAAATGGAACACCTTGGTTGACATGGTCAAGAGGTTCTCTTGAATATTCTTTTCTACCTTTTCAGGTTCAAGAGACAAATTACGAAAAGGGACCTGATGGAGTTTTCTTTTTCGTTTCTTTTTCAAACTCTCTAAATGTGAAAAAGACACCGAGTTACTCTTCTATCGAACTCGTGAAATTAAATGATGAAAGACTCGTCACCATGACGAGACCAAGTTCCTCCTTCCTAAGGCTCGTAAAACTTACTAGGATGGATTCATTTGAAGGGTGAACTTATATGGCAAGCATATGTTATCCCCTTCAAGATTGCAATAAAAAATAATTGGGGTACTCACTAGTAATAGTGGGGAAAAATAAAAGTGAAACATCTCTTTTATAGGTAGCATGTCGCTCTTGAACATGACACTCATCTGTTTCTCATGTCGGTTTTGGGATATCCTCACTCAGTCACTTGTACTTCCAAGTTTGAGTGATCCATTTTACCTCTCATTTGACTATTCCACTTCATCATCATGACCCTTGGTCCTATGTTGATTCAAATGTTTTCGCACTCCAGAGTTGTGTCATCAATATGTTCAAGAGAAGTCCTATCTACAGTTCACTACCTATACATTGTCTGACCTTTTTCCACAGTTCTGAATCATACTCATTTATTCCACTTTATTCCTTGTTTCGTGTCAATGAGGAGGGAATCACTATGGCCCTCCTTTGATTGGTCTTTTCTTGTCGACTTCAACCCATTATCTAGGAAGAGGACTTAGAAACTCCCTTTCAGTATCTTAGAGCTTGCATGCCTTAATGGAAAGTTCTTCGCATTCGACAACAGGTTTTCATCATTGACCTTCGATTGAATGATTCCACGAGTGTTCGACTTTGGCTTCATTTTCACATTCACGGATTGTATTGTCATACCTTGAGAGCCATTGTCATTATTGGTGGTTTCTCTCGTGCATGTTAACGATTCACATGATTGGTCGATAATCAAGTGGTTTTCTAGCATGTTCCACTTTGACACATCCATTCGCATGTTAGAATTCATACTTTGATCAGGTTGGGATGGAGCGCAAGACCCTGAGTTTTGTCTAATATAACTCAAGTTGCACGGGAGTTATGCAGTATTCATGATTGTATACATGTTTCCTCTATACAGATGGTTGTGACCATACCATGAGACCTTATATCTATAATGATGATGATACTTCTATATCAGGTGGTTGCATCCATGCCACGGATCTTAGACTTCCAGGTGATCCTTTTCATTCGGATGGTTGTGCCCATACCGTGGATCTTTTTAGATGGACCTTTCTATCGGGATGGTCGCGTCCATACCATGGAATCATGTTTTGATATATATGACAGAGGTATCAAATATGTATATGTATATGCAACCTTGATTTGCAGGTCTCCTGACAGTGATTTTTCTATTCCTTACAATAGCTTGTAAAGCATCTCAACCATCACTCCCTGTTTTGCCTTCATGCTTTAGGGGGCATCTGTTACATAATATTTTATCGCACCTCCTGCATTTCCCTATGTCATACCCCAGAGTGCCGAAAATTTGACAACTATGTGGTGTACCCATCTTGATATGCAGTCTAGATCCTCCATGAAGGACTAATGAAAAGTTGCCTTGAGCCTTTCCTGAGAAAAATGAGCTCAAAACCCTATTTTTTGGGTCAACGCGACTATGACACTATCCTCTTGTGCTGATGGCAAGTTACACCATATGAACTTCATGCTACCAGTGCAGATTTTTCCTGGATACTTATGCTGAACCCTTAAAGGAAATTTTTCCCAAAGTGGAGGAGAAGCTTTGTGATCTAGAGGCTTCCAGAATGATGGGTTGGATGATGTTCATTGTGGATGTGGTCGAATTCTCCAAATATTACCCTTTAATCTTATCCCTATGATCCTCCTCCTTGAAATGAGGATGTTCCCCTATCTTTAGTGAGATCCTAACTCCCTCTCCCTGCCTATAAATTCATCCTCCTCTATTCTCAAATGGTTGGTCTATGATTATTTGCACCCTTATGCTGAGATAGTGCGTACATGCTATTCACTTTGGCTTGGAGAAGGAGTGCTTGGAGGGCTTCAGCATGGACTTGGAAATTCACTCAAGGAGGGCTACTAACATCAAGGCCTGGGTTGTATGCTTCCTCTTTTGTTTATTAATATATAAAAGTGTTGGTTCACTTTCCATAAATGTTTGTGTCAATGCTTCATTTATCTTAATGCTCCTTGATATGTTAAGTGGATTACATTTGAATATGTTTGTTGCGCTTTTATGATTTGTCGTGTCTTTGGCCTCTTGTGCACGTATTCAAACGCTATGAGCAACAAGGACTGAGCCTGAGGAGCAAGTGATCAAGATCTTCAACAATGGAGTGCATTATAGCATCAGAGTGAGGTAGGTCTCCTTCCCCTTCTCTTATTTTCATTGTGATATAGGAAAGTGTCTTGTAGATTGTCTCATTTGTTGCTAGACCTACTCATTGGGCTAGAGGAATTGTCTCTGTCCATAGAGAGGATTTATCTACTCAATAGGGACATGTATTCCAAGCTAAATGTTGGAAAAAACATCGTAGTGAGTGTCACTTTCGATTTATTTATGGCTAAGGAAATTGGCAAAGACAAAGAGGCATTAATTGGAATTTTATTTATGAAATAAAGGAAAATATGAGAAAAGGGATAAGAAAAGCCATTGATTTGCATGAGAGGGAAATTGAAGGAAAACGAAAAAATGGAGGCCTCAATGATAAAAAGGCTTCTGAGGATCAATTCATCACCTTTGTCAGTTGATATTTTTGACATTTTTTGGGCAGAGCTCTCTTCTGTTCTCTCATTCTCCCATAGTCTTACACATTTTTATCGCTGCAACAAACACCCTCCAAAATTTTTCCTATTTGGATTTTGGAGCCTATTGTGGATGTTGCGATCGGTCGTTCCATGGTCACTTCTTGATCGATCAAAGTCACTTGCTTACACATGCTCAGTTTGCAACAAATTCATGAGCACATTCTAACACAAGCTTGAACAAGCATAATAACATTTTGTCAAGACAATGTTTGTGCAATGTTCAACCCATGTCAATAGTCAGTGCGCACTGTCATTGACACTCCCTCACTTTTGGTTGTGTTTGTACTTCTATTTTGGTGATTTTTTCAAACTATCACTTTTGCACACCTTCGTTTTTGCGAGTGTCATTTTCATGCTTTCGATTGTCACTCTTGCTTTCTTTAACTTTAATTAGTGTCATTTTCATGTTATCCTCGCTATGGCATGTGTCGCTTTCAATATCATTTGCATATCGCAAGTTTCACTCTCCCTTTTCTCTTCGTATGGTAAATGTCGTATTTACGCATGTTAGTTATTGCACAATGTTTATAAGCTCAGTTTGGTGGTTTCAAGGGTTTACCTTCGTGAAAATGATTTGATCTTACCATGTAAACACTTGTTGCACTCATTCCCAAAGTTTTAAGCATTGTCACACAAGTGTCGCCACGATCGTCGAACAGTGCATCTTCAATGTCGCACTTGTCGTAAAGTCATATCATTTACATAAATATGTTGTTAATTTGTTATGGGTGATCTATGTTGTTATTTCATCAACTTTTCTAAGTATGTGATCACATTCAAGTCATATCACTATTCACACCAGTCTCACTGGTCCCACACTTAGTCATTTTTCAGAAATTTCCCTACAACCTATGATGCAAGAGCATTTAGCTCAGAAATATCATTGTATTTTAGTAGACATAGGGGGTCTTGTGTTTTAAGGAAGTTGGTTTCCTATGCATCAAATTAATGTAATTTTAATGTTTTTGAGTGATTTTATGAGAATAGGATCTAATTGAGTATTGAGAGGCATATTGGAAATGTTCTCGAATGAAGGGGAACATGAGAGAATTAGGATAGTTGAGAGTTCATAGGGATTGATAGATTGGAAATTAATTGTAGATCTTAAATTAGGAATTAGCTCATAATTTATGGGATTGAGAGGATTCTTAGGATTTAGTTGAAATTATTAAGGGTCTGAACCAGAATTGGTTCATAGAACCTTTTGTATAAATGTAGGCCTAAAAGGCATAGGAAGAGTTAGTTAGTTAGAGTGTGAATTAGAATTCAAAGATTAGATAGAGCTTGATTGTAAGCCTATGGGCAAATAGGGAAACAAAGGCCATTGATATTGGAAATCAGGCCCGAGGGAAGAACCTATGTAAATACTTGTTTACGAATACAAAAATTCGATTTCAACCCTGTGCAGAGTACATATGTGACTAGATTGTAATTCTTTATAAACGAAGTGTTGTTTCATAAGATATGTGTGTGCAAACAAAATCGAGAAGGATAGAGCAAGGAGATAAATGTGTGTTTAACGTTGTTAATCTAGGTTGTCATTGATGTCAATATAACAGTGTTTGTGATGGAAAATTCTTTGATACATGATTGCCCATTGATGCCCATTAATCATAATTCTCATAGTGATAAAAGTTTGATATATGATGATATGATGAGATGGAGGACCCAAGTGGATTGAATAGCAGGAGGTCAATTGAACAGAAAATGACACAGGAGGTCAATTGAACAGCAATTGAGCAGCAAATGACGCAGGAGGTCAATTGATCAGCAATTGAACAGCAAATGACGCAAGAGGTCAATTGATCAGCAATAGAATAGCAAATGACACAGTAGATCTAGTAAAGCAACAGCAGCAAGAAGCCAAAGAGTAAGATGAAGAGTTTATCGAAAGCCATCAAAGAAACAAGTCATCGGAGCAAGAGAAGCAAGTTATCGCATATGCCTAAGGGTAATTGTTATCGAAAGAACAAAGAGAAACAGCGATAACAGAGGAGTAAAAAAGAAAACTATCGAAAGAGTGGAAGAGTGAAGATAAGTCACAAGAGCAACAGCGATCGGAAGAGCAGGGGTAGGAAAGTACGGACTTCCTTGATCGTGGTTGAAGTCCCGCACTCAATCCTAGTCGTCGATATCATAGTCAACCCTTAGATCACGGTCAACTACGGGGGTTAAGGTCATTTTTTAATCCATGTGCCAGTTGAAGTCCCGCAAACCTTTGATTGCAATAAGGTTGTGGACCTGATGCATTTATTAACAATTGTTTAATGTAATATTGCATCTGCAGTATCACAAGTTTCAAAGGTGATGATGTGACATGTGGGACCTCCATGTGGAGAAGAAGGACAATTCACAACTCATGAACGTGAATTATCATAAGAAAGGAAGCCAAAGGTCGAGCGAATGGTAGAAAGAAAGCCGAAGGTCAAGTGAGCGCAGAGGAAGCCGAAGAGCCAGCGAAAGACGAAGCTAAAAAAATTCTATTGATTGGGTTAATCTTTAAAAAGGCTCGGACCTGTGATAAATTTATTGATGGAAGAAGTACAGAACGCAATTTTGAAGAACAATTTTGTGAAAGGAAATAAAGTTTCATCTGTCATCGTTTGAAGGTAGTAGTAGATAGCACCAGCATTGAAGTGACTGTGAGTTTGTTTCTTGGAAGTAAGATACTGTGACAATAAGAAGTAGTCACTCCCGAAACAGTTACCGCAACACAGATCTTGGTGACATTATTGGAGATCATGATGGCTATTTGAAATCATCATAAGGTAACTTTACAGACTCTATGTGGGCAATATGAAGAATTGTGAAGACTCCTTCATATGAAGATAGGTTGTCATTGATGTAGCCGTGAAGCTATAGATTGACAGAACACAGTGAAGAAGATTTTGAGAGCAGTGTAATACAATCAAAACATTTCTTGACAAAGAAAAACTATAGGGTCAGAGCCCTTGGGGTTGGAGGCTCAGAATCAAAAGGATTGGTGTCCTTGGAGTTGGTGCTCCTAAACACAAGGTTGGTGCCTTGAGAAGATAAGGTTGGAGCCCTAGAGGTTGGAGCCTCACAAATGACCAAGTTGGTGCTTGGGAACAGATTGGAGCCTTATATATATATATATAATATATATATATTATATATATATATATATATTGTACCTGATTTATTCTAAAGGTTATATTAATAAAAGCATTTATTCCTATTGTTCATTTTGTGTTCTACATATAAATAATTTAACTGGTAAAAATAACAATTGAAAATAAATATTGATTCACCCCCCCTCTCAGTGTTTCCAACAATTGGTATCAGAGCCAGCTTCTTCATATCAGCCTAACTGCTAGAAGAAGGATTCTTAGTCACAATGAGAAATCAAGAAGTGTCAGGAAGACCTCCTCTATTCGATGGCACAAATTTTGGTTTTTGGAAAAAAGAATGTCCTACTACTTAATGTCCCTTGGACCTGAAGTTTGGTGTTCGGTTTTAAATGAGTACATAGCTCCTTCCACTCTTCCAACAGATCAAGATGAAAGGAAAGCTTACATTGAAAATGCAAAAGCTTTAAATTCCATCGCTAGTGGAATCACTAATTCTGAATTTACAAAAGTCATGAATTATGACTCGGCCAAAGAAGTATGGGATAAGCTAGTTAGCTTATACGATGGGGACTCCAAAGTTAAGAAGGAAAAGCTTCAAACTCATAGAAGGAAATTTGAAAGTCTGAAAATGGATGATGAAGAAGATATTGCATCATACTTTCTCCGAGTAGCTGAAGTGGTCAACTCTCTTAAAGGATTGGAAGAAAACATTGAAGAAGGCACTATTGTTCAAAAGTTCTTAAGATCTCTCCCAGACAGATTTGACTTCAAAGTAAGTGCTATAGAAGAAATGAAGGACCTAGATACTCTCAAGATGGATGAACTTCATGGAATCCTCATTGCCAATGAGATGAGAAAAGGAAGCCCAAGTTCCAAAGATGCAACATTCAAGGCCTCAAAATCAAAAAAGGGGAAAAAATGGAATACTAGTAGTGATGACTCCAATGTTGAATCCGAATTGGCGCAATTTGTACGAAGACTAAATAAAGGATCTAAGCTAAAAGGTAAGTACCCTCTTATTTGTTTCAAATGTGGAAGAATAGGTCATTATGCTGCAAAATGCCCTCTTCAGCATGATAGTTATGGTGAGGAAAATTCTAAAAGGATGGTATACAAAAAGAAAGGGCTCAATAAGAAGAATTTCCTCTCTAAGTAAGATGAGTTTGATGAAGGTGAATTTGTAGTCATCAAAAAGAAATCAACTAATCAGTTCCCTCACCGCAAAGGAGGTAATGATGAATCAGATGAAGAAAATGACCATGCTGGAAGCCAAGAAGTATTATTCATGGCATTCACAAATGATGATGATTCAGGTCTAGAAGGAGAGGTAGATGAATTGTTAATGAGTGCCATTGAAGAAAATGAGAAATTACGAAATAAAATTATCTCTCTCCAAGTAGAAAACGAGGAAACAAAAAGAAGGGAAGACCTCTTGAAAAATAAGCTAAAAGAAAAAGAAGAAATTTGTGAAGAATTTGAAGCCGAAATAGTATCTCTGAGGAAGGAATTGGAGCAAGTCAAAAAGGGTTGGGAAAGCTCTCAAATACTTGACATTATCCTAAATAATCAAAAACCTCAACATGACAAATCTGGGATAGGATTTAAAGGAGAATCATCAAGTACTAAGAATAATGCAAAAAGCTATGTTGGCATACTTTCTAGCAACCCAAAAGAAGAAAGATTATTTCATCAAAGGCCCATCGCAAATCCAAAGAATGAAGAGAGAGAGTAACTCCAAGGAAGAATGTTGATTCAAATCATGGCTATTACAACATGTATAGAACTATCTTTTTTGGGCATTGTTTTTATTGTAAAAATTTTGGTCATCAAGCTAAACATTACATGGCCCGTAAGAATGAATCACCAAAATTGAAGGATCAAACAAACAAACCATATGGCCTCAAAGGGCAAGAACAAATCAAGACCTACAACTCTTTTGATCCCTTGGCCAAATTTGATCAAATTTTCTCATTATGTAATGATAATGGACATGATGAAAAAAATTGCCCCCGTCAAAAGAAGAAAAGCAAAAAATGAGAATCCCAACATGGATAAATGTGGCCTAACTCTATGTGCTCACAGTGATGAAATCATTGGTTTGTGGATAATGGGTGCTCCAGACATATGACAGGGGACAAAAGGAAGTTTGTCGCATTGAACAAAAAGGAAGGAAATGTATCCTTTGGAAGTGGATCTGCCAAAATTGCTGGAAAATGAACTGTTACACTTATTAATGGAAAAGGAAAGGCTCAAAATGCTTTGCTAGTAAACAGGCTCAAACACAATCTCCTGAGTGTTAGCCAAATCTATGACCAAGGACATAATGTTGTCTTTAGCACTAAATATTGTGAAATAAGAAACTCTTCCTCGGGGGAACTTGTGGTGAAAGGAGTTAGAACATCAGATAACGTCTACATTCTGAACAAAATTCAAGAATATAAATGTTACTTAAGTCAAACAGATGAAAGTTGCTTGTGGCACAAGTGACTTGGACATACAAGTTTCAATAACTTAATCAATATCAGCAAGATTAATGCAGTACAAGACATCCCAAAGTTATTCAAGCCAAATAAAGGAGTATGTGGTCCATGTCAACATGGAAAGCAAACTAGAACCAGACACAAGACCAAGGAGTTTTCTCCATCAAAACCTTTGGAGATCATCCATGCTGATTTATGTGGACCAACTAGAACTACGGCACTCCAAGGAGAAAGGTACTTTGCTTTATTTGTTGATAACTATACTAGAATGATGTGGGTATATTTCATAAAATATAAATCCGAAGCATATAAGTGTTTTAATAATCTTAAAGCTCTTGTAGAAAATGAAAAGGATTCTAAGATTAAATGTCTTAGAACAATAGAGGGGGAGAATTCACATCAAAGACTTTGATGAATTCTGTAAAGTACATGGAATCGAAAGAGAACTCTCTGCTACCATAACACCTAAGCAAAATGGGGTAGTTGAAAGAAGAAACCGAATAGTTCAAGAAATGGCAATAACAATGTTAATAGCAGCTGACTTGCAGCCAAAATTCTAGAGAGAAGCAGTCAAGACAGTTGTTTATACCTTGAATCGAACTCAACTAAGACCAAATAATGAGAAGACTCCTTATGAATTATGGAAAGGAAGACCTGCGTCAGTAAAATACTTCAAGATTTTTGGAAGCAAGTGCTTCATAAAAATCAATGATGGCTCACCAGGAAAATTTGATTCTTGGGTTGACAAAGGGATATTCCTTGGATATTCTACAAGGAGAAAAGCCTACAAGTGCTACAATAATCGACTACAGAAAATAGTGGAAAGCATTGATGTGAAGATTGATGAACACCTTCCAGAAAAAGAAATTGAAGATCATGAAGTTGACCCTCTCATTGAAGAAGAACCTGAAAAAGAGGAAAAATATCAAGAAAAACACAAGGAAAAAGAACCATCTCAAACCCCTTCAAAGATGAATTTTCTCCAAAAACATCACCCAGAAGAGCAGATTATTGACAATATAGATGAAGGGATAAAAACCCGAAGAAGGATGACAAGTACAGCAAAGAAAAATGATGTTGCTCTCCTATATATGATAGAACTAGAAACATTTACTTAAGCAAGTAAGGATCCTCATTAGGTAAAGGCCATGGAAGAAGAAATGTCTCAAATCGAGAAGAATGAGAGATGGGAGCTGGTAACTTGTCCAAAGGATAAAAATATAATTAGAACCAAGTGGGTGTTCAAAAAAAAATGAATGAAGATCGACAAATCATCAGAAATAAGGAAAGGCTTGTTTGTAAAGGTTATTCACAAATTGAAGGAATCGACTTTGAAGAAACCTTTGCACCAGTAGCTCATGTGGAAGCTATCAAGATGTTCTTGGAATTTTCTTGCTCAAAAGGATTTAAAATCTATCAAATGGACGTAAAATCAACATTTCTGAATGGGGAACTCAAGGAAGAAGTCTACATGGAGCAACCAGAAGGGTTTAATCTAGAAGAAGGAAAAGACTTTGTTTGTAAGTTGAAAAAGGCATTATATGGGTTGAAACAAACTCCTAGAGCTTGGTACGCAAGATTGGATCACTATATACAACAACAAGGCTTCAAGAAGGGGGTGGCAGGAAGTAATCTCTACATAAAGATGGATGAGGATAAGTTACTAGTCACTCTTATCTATGTTGATGATCTGATTTTTGCTAGTAATAATGATGAGATGAGCCATGAGTTTGCTCAAAATATGTCAAAATAGTTCGAGATGTCAATGATAGCAAAGTTATCTTACTTCCTTGGACTACAAGTATCTCAAACCATGGCAGGCATGTTCATATCTCAAGCAAAATATCTTAAAGACATGCTTAAAAGATATGGAATGGAAGAATGTGCACCCATGAGCACACCTATGACCACAGATTGCAAATTAAGCAAAGATGATGACTCTCCTCTAGTAGATGCAACTCATTATAGGTCAATAATTGGAGCCCTCCTATACTTAACTACTACAAGACCTGACATTATGCAAGCAGTAGGAATGGTGGGAAGATTTCAATAAGCTCCTAAACAATCCCATTTGTTGGTTGTAAAAAGAATTCTCAGATACTTGAAAGGAACTCCTAATTTCGGTCTTTGGTACCCTAAGAGCTCAACTCTTACTGTGACTGCATATACTGATGTTGATTGGGCCAGAAGCATCAATGATCGAAAAAGTACTAGTGGAAATGCATTTTTCCTGGGAGATTGTCTAGTATCTTGGCTCAACAAAAGCAAACATCCATATCACTATCTACAGCTGAAGCCGAGTATATAGCTACTGCAGATTGTTGTACTCAAATATTATGGATGAAGGAAGCTCTAAAATATGTCAACATAGGTACAAATCAACCAATCACCATCTATTGGGATAACACAAGTGCTATCATTCTCAGCAAAAATCCAATGATTCACTCAAATACCAAACATATACCAATCAAGTATCATTTCCTTCGTGAACAAGTAGTTGAACAAAACATCATCTTGTGTTAGGTCCCTATACTACTAGTGTAACCCCTTATTGTTATTAGTACAACCCCCTTATTATATTTTTGTGCCCATGTAGTCCCCATATTGTTATTAGTGTGGCCCATAGAAGCCCACTATTGTTATTATTGTGCCCTTACATTATTATTGTTATGTCGGCTCTGATTATATTATGACCCCTTAGACTCCTCTTATATAGAAATAAGGTCTTGTCATTTGTATCATCCAAGAATTTTTCATTTGAGTAATGTAAAGGAGGTTTCCTCCTCAAAGAGGCTGAATTCTAAGGCGTTGATCTCTATTTTCTATCTTTTTGTGAGCTGGTTTCATAACATTTGGTATCAGAGCTTTGGATTCTAGGGTTTTGCTGCTCCAAACAAGTCATTCTGGCATTTTCGCTATAACTTTTTTTCTGCGATGTTTCTGAAGCTAAAAAAAACCCATTTGAGAGGAAATCGTGCTAAAACTCAGTTCCAAATTTAATATCTTTTCTTGCTATATTTTTGGATATATGATCTAAGGAAGTTAGGGTTTTTGCAAGCTCCAGAATTTCATCTAAAATAGGTCATCGTGGCATGTTTGCTATAACTTTTTTTCTGCAAAGTTTCAGAAGTGAAAACAAAAACCCATTTGAGAAGAAATCGGTCTGAACCTCGGGACCAAATTTCAGTTCTGGTCTCGCTATATTTTCTTAGATATGATTTGAGGAAGTTGAGATTTTGCAGACTCCCGAATTACATTCCAAACAGGTGACCGGGGGAAAATTGTCATAACTTTTGTTCTAACCATCAAATTGAAATTTAGTAAGAAGTTTCAGAAAGAGAACTTCATGTAGTTTTTTGTATATTAGTTTCAGGTACTAAGGTCGAAACAGTGAGACGTGGCATGTCGTACAAGTTTGCTCTACTGAACTAGTCTATAAACAGGTCACCGTGGGAGATTTGGCATAACCCTTTCTTGGATAATCAAATTATGAACAGACTTGTGAGGTTAGAAAGAGAACTCAGAGAGCTATCGTAGGAAGAAATTTTAGAACTTGGAGATCTAAAATTACAGAGTTATAGTCGTTTCAAGATCGAGCTCCTAGAATCAAGAAAAATCGAGAAGAGGAAGTTTGATGGCAAGGATCCGGTAAATTGGATACTACAGATGGAGAAATATTTTGATCTACATGGTGTACCACTGTTACAAAAGGTATGCATTGCATCTTCATATTTAGAACAAGATCAATTTTTATGGTATAAAGGACTTTGTTCTCGTAAACCACTTGTTACATGGTCAATTTTCATGGAGGAAATTATAGCACATTATGAGGATACAAAGAGCAACACCTTCTTTAGAGAAACACCACAACAATTGGAAGAAAAAATAGCAAAAGGGCTTTGTTACAAAGTGGAAAGAAAAATTATGGCAACAAGGAAGTCTAACCCTCACAACTATAAAGATGGAAGTGTTGTTTCTCCTAGCCTTCCACAAACTACAAGGATTACACCACAACAATTGGAAGAAAAAAGAAAAAAGGGGCTTTGTTACAATTGTGATAACAAATACATTAAAAGTCATAAGTGTGCTGAGAAGAAATTATTTTATATTGATTGTGGAGAGGAGGAAGAAAAGGATCAAGAAACTTCAAAAGAAGAGTATATACACCAGGAACCAACCCGAGAGAAAGAAGAAATGAATCTGACCATATCTTGTAAAGCATTAGAAAGAATTACTACTCCTCAAACTCTTAAAATAGAAGGACATATCAAGAAGAAAAAGGTTCAAGAAGTGAAAGACCACATCAAGAAAGAAGAAATGAATCCGACCATATCTTGTAATGCATTGGCCAGAATTACCACTCCTCAAACTATCAAGATAGAAGGACATATCAAGAAGATAAATGTTCAAGAAGTGAAAGATCACATAGAGCATCAAGAAATGAATCCGACCATATCTTGTAATGCACTGGTAGAAACTGCCACTCCTAAAACTCTCAAGATAGAAGGACATATCAAGAAGAAAAAGATTCAAGCAATGAAAGATCACATCGAGTATCAACAACAATTTCTCCAACTTTTAAAGGATAATGCAACATTGGTGCAGAATCGAATGAAACAACAGGCAGATCAACATCGTAGTGAAAGAGGTTTTGATGTAGGCAATTGGGTACTTTTACGGCTACATCTCAAGCAAGCTATTTATGAGAAGGAAATGTTCGCAATACTACATGCACTCAAGAAATGGCGACCTTACCTAATGGGAAGACACTTCAAGGTAAAAATGGATCATGATAGCCTTAAATGCTTTTTAGAACAAATATTATCTTTATAAGAACAAAAAAATTTGGGTCACAAATATGTTGGGTTATGACTTTGAAATCATCTACAAAAAAGGGAAGAAAAATGTTGTTGCAGATGCACTCTCAAGAAAGGATGAGGATGTAGAAGCATAGCTTTGTGCTATTTCTATTATCCAACCAGATTGGATAAACGAAGCAAGATATGAATGGAAGAAGGATGAAGAAGTGTGGCCACTCATTCAAAAGTTGCAGAAGATCCTAGTTCAAACAATATTACTAGAACTTGACTAGGAAGGAAAAATCATATTAGAACCTAGAGCAGTCACAGAAACAAGAACTCGACAGCTACGAAATCGATCAATTTAATAGTATCTCATCAAGTGTAAGAACTTACCCACTGAACATTCCACATGGGAGGACAAGAATTATATACAGAAGCATCAAGAACTACTCAATTTTTATGGTATAAAGGACTTTGTTCTCGTAAACCACTTGTTACATGGTCAATTTTCATGGAGGAAATTATAGCACATTATGAGGATACAAAGAGCAACACCTTCTTTAGAGAAACACCCATGTAGTCCCCATATTTTTATTATTGTGCCCTATAGAAGCCCCGTATTGTTATTATTGTGCCCTTACATTATTATTGTTATGTCAGCTCTGATTATACTATGACCCATTAGACTCCTATATATAGAAAGGAGGTCTTGTCATTTGCATCATCCAAGAATTGTTCATTTGTGTAATGTAAAGGAGGTTGCCCCCTCAAAGAGGCTAAATTCTAAGGTGTTGATCTATCTTTTCTATCATTTTGTGAGCTAGTTTCATGACATCTTGGAATATATCAATACTAAGGAGCAGATAGTTGATATTTTCAAACCTCTTCCTCGAGAAGCATTTGAATATCTTCGCCAAAATATGGGGGTTATTTCTCTAGCATCACATTAAGTTGATTCATAAAGATGTTGCATGACAGGGGGAGCAGTTCGATAGAGGGATTCCTTGCACACTCCTTTGCCATTGATGTCAAAGGGGGAGAGAAGAAGAATATTTCCATCAATGGCAATGGGGGCGATTGTTAATCTAGGTTGTCCTTGATGTCAATATAGCAGTGTTTGTGATGGAAAATTCTCTGATACATGATTTCCCATTGATTCCCATTGATCATAATGCTCATAGTGATGAAAGTTTGATATATGATAATATGATGAGATGGAGGACCCAAGTGGATTGAACAGCAGGAGGTCAATTGAATAGCAAATGACACAGGAGGTCAATTGAACAGTAAATGTCATAGGAGGTCAATTGATCAGTGATTGAACAACAATTCAACAACAAATGATGCAAGAGGTCAATTGATCAGCAATTGAATAGCAAATGACATAGTAGAACTAGTCAAGCAACAAGAGCAAGAAGCCAAAGAGTAAGATGAAGAGTTTATTGAAAGCCAACAAAGAAACAAGTCATCGAAGCAAGAGAAGTAGGTTATCGCATATGCCCAAGGGTAAGTGTTATCGAAAGAACAAAGAGCAACAACGATAACAAAGGAGTAAAGAAGAAAACTATTGGAAGAGCGGAAGAGTGAAGAGAAGTCACAAGAGCAACAGCTATCGGAAGAGCGGGTGTAGGAAAGTACGACTTCCTTGATCGTGGTTGAAGTCCCGCACTCAACCCTAGCCGTCGATCTCATAGTCAACCCTTAGATCACAGTCAATTATGAGGGTTAAGGCCGTTTTTTAATCCATGTGCCAGTCAAAGTCCCACAAACCGTCGATTGCGATAAGGCTGTGGACCCAATGGATTTATTAACAACTGTTTAATGTAATATCACATTCGCAGTATCACAAGTTTCAAAGGTGATGACGTGGCATATGGGACCTCCATGTGGAGAAGAAGGATAGTTCACAACTCATGAACGTGAATTAGCATAAGGAAGGAAGCCAAAGGTCGAGCAAACGGTAGAAAGAAAGTCGAAGGTCGAGTGAGCGCAGAGGAAGCCGAAGGGCCAGCAGAAGACGAAGCTAAAAACATTCTATTGATTGGGTTAATCTTTAAAAAGGCTCAAACCTATGATAAATTTATTGATGGAAGAAGTACAGAACGCAATTTTAAAGAACAATTCTGTGAAAGAAAATAAATTTTCATCTGTCATCATTTGAAGGGAGCAGTAGACAGCACCAGCATTGAAGTGATTGTGAGTTTGTTTCTTGGAAGTAAGATATCGCGACAATAAGAAGCAGTCACTCCCGAAACAGTTACCGCAACATAGATGTTGGAGACATTATTGGAGATCATGATGGCTATTTGAAATCATCATAAGGTAACTTTGCAGGCTCTGTGTGGGCAATATGAAGAATTGTGAAGACTCCTTCATATGAAGACAGGTTGTCATTGATGTAGTAGTGAAGCTATAGATGACAGAACACAATGAAGAAGATTTTGAGAGCATTGTAATACAATCAAAACATTTCTTGACAAAGCAAACTTAAAGTGTCAGAGCCCTTGGGGTTGGTGCCTCAGAATTGGAAGGATTGGTGTCCTTGGAGTTGGTGCTCCTAAACACAAGGGTGGTGCCTTGAGAAGATAAGGTTGGAGCCCTAGAGGTTGGAGCCTCACAAATGACCAAGTTGGTGCTTGGCAATAGATTGGAGCCTTATATATATTGTACCTGATTTATTGTAAAGATTATATTAATAAAATCATTTATTCCTATTGCTCATTTTGTGTTCTAAATATAAATAATTTAACTGGTAAAAATAACAATTAAAAATAAATATTGATTCACCCCCCCCCCAGTATTTCCAAGAAACGCAATTCCACCAATAAGCGAACGGATAAGAGTTTCAATCGAGATTGGGGTCGATTAACTAGCACAGCGGAAACCTTTGGATCATCTAGATCGACAAATAATAACGGCGAACAAGGAATGGTGGAGGGAATATCGTAGTTGTTTGATAGAAAGAGATCCACGGTCATCACGTGGTGAAGATGCATGGGCGTTAATCAGAATTGGAAGGCGGTTTTCGTAGGTGGGAAGTTGTTTCTAACACGGCCTCAAAGCCGTAAGCAGTAATAAAAAAACGGACCCGAGAAAGTTACGAACTATTACTAAATCCAGTTGAAGTCCGAATAGATCATAGTCGTCCGTTGGGTGATTGATCAGACGGATATCGCGTGCTAACACGCGTGGAGGTTAATTTGGAATTCGGACGCGATGAGGGTTTATACAACAAGGTTAAAACCTCATTGAGTTTTGATCATCATGACCATTCATTGGGTGATTAATCGAACGGTAATCGCACGGAAAAGTGCGCGCAGGTTAACATTCCTGGCGGACCCCATGAATTATTCAAAGAAGTTTAACCTCTTTGAGTTCTGGCAGGAAATGGATTAAAGTTGGAGATAGCGTGATAGCCATTAATCGGAAGGAAGAAATCAATGGTGCAGATTTGAAGCGAAAGGTTGGGCATCGATATATGTGCCAAGGTTGTGAATCAACGGAAAGGTAAGGTTAAGTGAGGTTTATGGTATATTTCTATTATATGGGAATTATAATAGAATGAGCGAGTTTAATGTATTAGGGGTTAAGTTTGAGTTAACCAAAGTCTAAAGATCGTGGTGTGGTTAATATGCGCAGTTAATAAGAGTTAACCAAAAGATCATGAAGGGTTGAATTATAATGGTTAAGAGGAAACGTGAATATATTTCCGCTTAAAGAATTAACCTTTAATAAAGTGGGTTTTCATCAGATGTAGTAATTCTACATAAAGTTTAATTAAGGGGACTTAAACCTTGAATTGTGAAGGTTTTCACCATGGATTAGGTGATTAATCTCGGGACATGTATATGACATGCATTTTATATGCATACTGAGGGTATTAGCAGCTAAGGTTGTATCATTTGGTATTAGAGCTGGTTAAAGCTATTTTTAATTAAAGTAGAATTGTGCAAAATGCAAGTGCGATTGCGAAAGGAAGAGGAGATCGGGTTATTTGAATCTGATAAGTAGAAAGCATGACATAAGATGAGAGTAAGTGATACTCTTAAGAAGAGATTGCAGAAGCATAAAGAAAGCACATTAATGTTTGTTTTCTTGAGGAAAATGGAGATTCACTCAAATTTGAAGAGTGGATGGAGACTGCTTGTGAATTTATACAGGGATTGTTTTATTTAACTCTAGTTTGAGTTTTTCAGGTTAAAGACAGAGTAAAGATTGATAGAAGCAGATAGACAAGGAAAGTTGTATGTGTTCTAAAGAACAAAGTGAATGAAAGACTGGAAAAAATAAGTGGTATTGAACCTGAAGAATCTGACTGAAGGTTGGACAGAGAGGACAAGAGTGTTCTCAGAAGGAAGCTGAGCAGAAGCATTTTAAAGTGGCCATAGAAATTTTGCAGCAGCAAGCTTTTGAAAGATTGGAATGATCAATGTTTAAATATCATTGATATGCAGGTAACAGTAATTAGTGAAGCATCTCAGCAAGAAGATCACAGCCTGAAGATCAGTGATGAAGGAAGCTAGTAAGGGTTTCTACGAGAGAGTGGCAGAACCTAGTATTTCATTTGTGTTTGAAATACAAGAGGATAGTTGTGTTCTCAAAAGTGTAGATGAGTTGAAGTCTAGAGCAAGGAGTGCTTATATGGTTCCAGAAGAGAGAACCAGAAAGATGCCAAAAGACTGAGCTCAGAGGAAAGAAGCTTAGTGAGGTATCATGCAGCAGGGAGAACTTGTTGTTGCAGAGACTTGTGCAACTCATAGTGAGTGAGTGAAGAAATCATAGAGATGGAGGAGAAGATGACTACTGATAGTCATAGCAGAGGTTTTGAGGAAGACCACAACAAAAGAAAAGTGAAGAAGGAGGATGCCAAGGCAAATGGCAAGAGGATGAGTCAAGAGGAGATTGACAAGGAGATTTCTGAGTTAAAAGAACAACTCAATGTATTAACTATGATACTAGAGGAAGACCAAAGACAAGGTTGGGTCTTAAGGAAAAAGGCAGTGAAATGGCCTAAGTTATAGAGAAGGCTACAACAGAGGCAAGTGAAGTGGTTGGTGGAAGAACTTAGAGAAGCTGAGTTGGAAATGGAAGTTTTCATTTTTGAAGTAGAATAGGGTGAAGTCCTGGGTGGAGATGAAGACTTGAAGACTGAAACTTCAAGTGAGACCAAAAGGACACATGATTTTAAATCTGATAATTTGTGTATGTTTGTAGGAGAAACATGTGAAAAAGACAATTTGTTGATATTGTCATAAAGGAGGAAGAAGGCAGACAGAATCTAAATTATGTTCTGAAAGAGGATGAGATAGATAGGTCTCATGTAAATTCCTGTACGCAGTTGGGAAAAAGTTTTATTTTTTTAGCATATTGCAAACACTAAAAGCAGAGGAAGTTTGACTAATGATGATGGCCAAAAGCAAGAAGAAGTAGGAAATGATATCAAGCAACCAAGTGAAGGACTTGATGAGATTGAAGAACAGACCATCGAAATATTTCTGAGTCATGTAAAGGACTTGGAACAGTGGGAGGGAATAGTGATTGAATCATCAAGTGAGATCATGAGGTCTGGTGGTTTTAAAACTAACAAGTTGTGTGTGAATGCAGGTATTGCAGAAGACAAACCATCCTATGGAACTGTCTTGAGTGAAGCTGAAAATTGCCAAGCAAAGTATGATGATGATTGTCTTTCAAATGAAGATCAAGTTGAGTTATTACAGCAGAAGGAGTTCATAAATTCCTTGCTTAGTAAAAGAAACATCTCCAATAGATATGAGATAGTTATATCTTATGATAAATAATTTGTTATTGGTAAGGGCAAAGAGAAATTGATTTTCTTAGATGGGCAAAGGAAGAGTGATGGACAAACATCTAAAACTATCGCAGAGATGGAGGGTCGAAATTTTATTCTGATCGAGAATGAAGAGGTAGTGTCACCAAGAAATTATACTTGTGACAAAGAAGAAGATAGTGAGGATTGTATAGAGCTTTTAGGACGAATCGCAAGTGAGATGGAAAATTTATGGCATGAGTCAAGTCTTTTGGAGAAAAGGCTAGAAAACCAAAGAGTAAGTGTTCAGGTTGTAAAATCAGAACTGAATGAGAATGAAAAATTTCACTATAGTGGACAAGAGCAAGAAGACATCATTGAAGCATATAATGTTGAGAATAGATCTATTGAGGATCTTATAAGTTGTTTGGAGAATGAGGAGGAAGAAAGACTTGCAGGAAGTCTCATGAGCTCTTTGAAGAGTTCAGATCAACAAATGGATATGATGATAAGTAAGGCTGACAGGCCTAATGTTTTTATTTTTGACATTTTGTGTGTGGTTGCAGATTTAGCAAATGAATAACAGTTATTGCAAACTATTATACATGTTAAGGAAGATGAGAAGCCTAATAAATGTCTCATGTGTAATGATAAATTAGAAATGGTGTTGGTAAAAGGATATCATATTTCTCATGATTGGCGTAAACAAACAGTTTTGAAGTAGATAAAGATGGAAAATCTTCTACAAGTATCAAGGAAATTGAAGAATATTGTAAGCCCATATATGATGATGAATACTTCTCAGAAGAAGACAATTTTGAACTGGTACAGAAGACATATACAGATGCATTGCTTAATAGAGGACAAGTTCAGCATGAAGACCAAAGAGATGAAGTTAAACACAGAGATTGTGATATGGATAAAGGAGAATCAGGTGATAGGCAGTCACTTGAAGTTGACATGAAGATGAAGGAAATGTACAAAGACATTTCAAAGAGGCAAGATCAGAATTGCATTCTGATGGAGAATGAGACTATGTTGTCTCATGAGAATAACCAAGGGGGAGCACATGCACATTTGGTTAATGAGGAGAATGGTAGACAATTAGAAGAATTTGTTGTTGAGGATATGAAGGAGGAAAAGGAAGGTTCCATGATAGTACTTAGCCCATGGAATGAAAACATTAAATCATTGGAAAGTGAATTTGCAGACATGGAGAAAAAAATAGATGTTATAGATATCTTCAAGGATATTTAGGAAGTTTGGGTGGAAGCAATATTTACAGCAGTACCTAGAGCAATCTCAAAACTAATAGCATAAGCTGAAGTAGAAAAAGCTGAAGAAAGTAAACAGCAGGTTGAAGATGAGTGGACAGAGTATGGAAACAAGTGGCAAAGTAATAAAAGCAAGATTTGTTACCAGCTCAAGGATGTGCTGGAGATGGAGATTGAAGAATTATGGAAGTTGATGATGAAATAGTCTAGGATGAGGAAAATGACAGCAAGAGGAGTGATCAATCAGAATTTGAAACTGATTGAAGAGAGGAAGATGAACCAGAAGACAACAGATATACAGCAGCAGCAAAGGTGCAAGGCATTTGGGCAGTTACAAACTAAAGTTTGGGACCCTGGAGGTTTTTTTTATTAACACATGAGAACACATGATTAGGAGTTCATGAATGTTTTCAACGTTGGGAGTCTGATGCAGGAGCATTCGGCTCAAAAATATCATTGAATTTTAGTAGACATAGGGGGTCTTGTGTTTTAAGGAAGTTGGTTTCCTATGCATCAAATTAATGTAATTTTAATGTTTTTGAATGATTTTATGAGAATACGATCTAATTAAGTATTGAGAGGCATATTGTAAATGTTCTCAAATGAAGGGGAACATGAGAGAATTAGGATAGTTGAGAGTTCATAGGTATTGATAGATTGGAAATTAATCGTAGATTAGGAATTAGTTCATAATTTCTGGGATTGAGAGGATTCTTAGGATTTAGTTGAAATTATAAAGGATCTAAAAGAATTGGTTCATAGAACCTTTTGTATAAATGTAGACCTAAAAGGCATAGGAAGAGTTAGTTAGTTAGAGTGTGAATTAGAATTCATAGATTAGATAGATATTAATTGTAAGCCTACGTGCAGATAGGGAAACAGAGGCCACTGATATTGGAAATCAGGCTTGAGGGAAGAACCTATGTAAATACTTGTTTACGAATACAAAAATTCGATTTCAACCCTGTGTACAGTACATATGTGACTAGATTGTAATTCTTTATAAATGAAGTGTTGTTGCATAAGATATGTGTGTGCAAACAAAATCGAGAAGGACATAGCACAGAGATAAATGTGTGTTTAATGCAATTCCACCAATAAGTGAATGAAGGAGAGTTTCAATCAAGATCGGGGTCGATTGACTAGCACAACGGAAGCCATCGGATCGTCTAGATCAACAGATAATAACAGAGAATGAGGAATGCTGGAGGGAATATCATAGTTGTCCGATGGAAAGAGATCCACGATAATCACGTGGTGAAGGTGCATGGGTGTTAATCAGAATGGAAAGGCGGTTTTCGTAGGTGGGAAGTTGTTTCTTGTGCAGCCTCAAAGCCGTAAGCGATAATAAAAAAATGGACCCGAGAAAGTTATGAACTGTGACTAAATCCAGTTGAAGTTTGAATAGGGTGATTGATCAGACAGATATCGCATGCTAACATGCGCAGAGGCTAATTTGGAATTCGGACGCGATGAGGGTTTATACAACAAGGTTAAAACCTCGTTGAGTTTCGATAATCGTGACCGTTCATTCAGTGATTAATTGGACAGTAATCGCGCGAAAAAGTGCACGCAGGTTAACATTCTTGGCAGACCCGATGAATTATTCAAAGAAGCTTAACCTCTTTAAGTTCCGGCAAGAAATGGATTAAAGTTGGAGATCGCGCAATAGTCGTTGATCCGAAGGAAGAAATCAACGGTGTAGATTTGAAGCGAAAGGTTGAGCATCGATATATGTGCCAAGGTTGTGAATCAACGGAAAGGTAAGGTTAAGTGGGGTTTATGGTATATTTATATTATATGGGAATTATAATAGAAATGAGCGGGTTTATTGTATTAGGGGTTCAGTTTGAGTTAACTAAAGTCTAAAGACCGTGGTGTGGTTAATATGCGCGATTAATAAGAGTTAAGCAAAGGATCATGAAGGGTTGTATTATAAGGGTTAAGAAGAAACACAAATATATTTCCGCTTAAAGAATTAACCTTTAATAAAGTGGGTTTTCATCAGATGCAGTAATTCCACATAAAGTTTAATTAAGGGGCCTTAAACCTTGAATTGTGAAGGTTTTCACCATGGATCAAGTGATTAATCTCGGGACATGTATATGACATGCATTTTATATGCCTATTGTGGGTATTAGTGGCTAAGGTTGTATCAACCTAGCCTCATTTAGCCTTCCTCAACTATGCATTGCATATTTCCAACCCTCAAGATGCAAATTTGTCCCTTGACACTACGCAATGTGCAGTTCCTGGCTCCCAAGGCTGTGCACTGCAGAGTCTCAGTGCTCAAGACGGACCTTGGCCCCTAGAATTGCCTAATCCAACCCTCCAACTTGGCCCCAACTACGCATTGTGCAGTCTTTGAGCTCAATCCCAAACCATGAGCTCTTGAACTATGCAATTGCACAATCACCAGGTTTGCTTCATCTCCCAAAACTATGCAGTTGACTGAAACAGTGAAAAACCCTACAGTTTGAATCACTGAACCTCAAAACTATGCAATCTTCTTGCATTGTCCAACCTAAACTACACATTCTATAGTCTCAAGGCTTAAGCCTTAGCCCTGAGCTCTTGAATTGAATAATTGTGAAATCACTTGGGCTCCTCTATCTTCCAGAACTGCACAATGGGAAAAATCAGTGTTCAAGCCCTCAACCTCACTCCCTAAGCTCCCCAACTGTGTAATATTTTTGCTCAGTACAATCTTGAATTGTGCATTGTACAGTCTCAAGTCTCAATCCGGACCCTTGACTTCCTGGGTTGCGCAATTTATGTATCCATTGAGCCTCTCCCTCAGCCTACCACCCGGTTCTGGCTTAGTCAGTGGATCAACATGCAACATCTTAGATATGGGTTTATCGAATTGATGTCGTCTTGTCATAAGTGGATTACGGATGCAGGAACTCTATCATGTTATGGAAAGATAATGAAGAAGGAGATGGAGAAGGAGGACATGCTAGAAGACACCTAAGGAGTTGAAGATATAAGATGATCATCAGACAAGAAGACGAAGGAACACATGATTACAATAGAAGACCAAAGATCAAGACCGTATGAAGACTCTATCTGATTCATAACCCTTTGGAGGGTAGAAATGAAGAACAAATCATATCTCTCATGAAGATGAAACATTGGATACATCTCTTGCTGAAGATAAAAAAAAAAAAAAAAAAAAAAAAAAAAAAAAAGCAACAAGAAGGACATCTTGGCACTGCCACATCATCATACAGTCCAAGTTATTAGTTTCAAGCCATGTCCGGTCATGAGTCATCATATGCCACATCATTATTTTGGATTATGTAATTATCTATTCAAAATTTATTGTAAAGTGGAAGTCCAAAGGACACATTTAGAATATGAAGAGTCAGGTAAAAGTCAAAAATACATAGAAATTCAAACAATCATGAGGGTAGTCAAAGAGTCAGAAGGAAGGTGAAGCATCACCTCATTAGTTATACATACAATCACCCTCATTGTATGAGTAAATGACTTTTCACCTTGGCTCCTCCTGCAAGGCATTAGAGAGACAAACTAGCTCTTTTGAGGAGAAAGGAGTGGCTCCAATGCTTCACTACTGGAGCTAATGGTGTTCATTGTATACATGTGTCTTGGAAATTTTGCTTAATATCAGAATCCTTATGGCCAGCACATTCTTCATGCATGGATTATGGATATTTGTAAGACTATTCCCTGAATGTTTGCAATTCATGTTTGCTTTCATCTATGCTAAAGTGGTTGAACTATTTAGGTTATTTTGGTACTTATCATATTGAGAATGTGTTGTAATGGTTATTATCGTTGTCGCATCCTCGTGGACTATTTCACTAGATATTAGACAGATCTTCCTTGTCGTATTGGTTGTAATGACCGTCACAACTCTATGAATTATTATGCTTGATGTTGAATGGATTCTTCCTGTTTATGTGTGTATCTACTAGGGTGGTACTATTACCTCTCTCTTAGAGTCTCAGTTCTCCTCCCCTTCCGTGATAAAATAACTTTGACACACATATGATTGAACACTCACCAAGCACACCTCCCTTGCTTTTTGAAGGCACATTTGCACTCCTCTCTCTTGTTGACAGTTAGAGCCAATGCATATCTTTAAGACAACCGAAAACCAAGCCATATTCTAGATGGGGCTCCTATCCCAAATGGTGTGAGTTATAATGGGGACCTCACATCTAGCAGACCCCTTGGTTGATGGATTTCCAACACTATTAAAACACACATAGAGTATTCTTGGAGCATTCTTGGATCACTTTGGCATACATTGGATTCAGAGAAAGAAGGAAAAGGAAAGAAGGGGAGTGCAAGGAAACAGTTGGATCAGAAGCTAGAACTGGATTGTTTGCAGGTAACACATTGCATGTGTGATTTATTTATTGGTTTATGGATGCATGGTACATGCATGTGATTTTCTGGTTATGTGTTGTCATTGGCATGGAGGATTTCCTAGATTGATGGTGGTTTTAGCCTTGACTTTCCATTTCCTAGATAACCATGGTGTTGTGTGTTTTTCCACTTGTTGTTTTCTGATTGGTGATCAAGTTCCTTATGGTTGTGGGTTGAGTTACTAGTTCCTAGAGTCATTGGTTGGAACAAGCACTCTGGAAGCCCTAGAACAACTTGGGTTGAGTTACTAGCCTTGGATCCTAGGTTGGTACAAACGCTTCAAAGCCCTTGGTAGGTTGAGTTACTAGTCTTTGGAGCCAGGTTGGACAAACTCTCTAGAGCCCTAGAAGGTTGTGGGTTGAGTTATTAGTTATTGAAGCCATGGTTAGAACAAACACTCTGGAGCCCCAGACAACTTGGGTAGAGACTGATATGGTTGGTGTTAGTGATGTCAGACCATGAGTTGGAATCACTAGTTGAGGGTTGAGTTGGTTGGCCTATGGAAGCACTCGTTTAGTTTGGTTTTGCTTATTCCATGAGATCCCACATTCACGCTTGGAATATGGTGCGAGGGTGATTGGATGAAAGAAAGATTTGGTTTAGCGTAATCTATGGTCGGGTGGTACATGGAAGTACCTGACTTGGTTGAAATTTTCATATGTTAATATGAGGTATTTTCTATTGTGATCTATGAGCATGTGTATTGATTATGTTGGTGATATTATGGTTGAGTTTCCATGGTTTATATGTTGGTTATTGTTGGTTATATGATGTATATTATATATGCATCTTGACATATTTGATGAATATATGAATGGTTGATGAATGCATGGACTAATAAGTTTTTTTGCATCTATGTGGAGAGGGAATAGGGCCTTCTTAGTGATTCTCAAGTGAATCTCAAACTATTATGACCATATATGCATTCATGACTTGTAGCTTATATGTTCACCATATGTTTGACGAAATCACTATCATGGTTAGGCCTAGTTAGGTCAAGTCCTTGATCAAGTTTTGCATGAATGGATTTGTCCTAATGTTATTTATCATTCTGGAAAGTCTCACTGAGTCATGGGCAGTGGTCTGGAGGCTAGCCTGAAATGGTGGCTCAGAATCCGAGACCGCACCCTCTGAACTAGAATTTTTGGGCCATAATTGCACCCTGACAGGCTTATGCATGTTGTTGGAGGCTTATAACCACGTGGAGGCTTTGTCATGCATGCAGTTGTGAGCCCAGGTCACTAAAAAGTAAATCTAACTCAGTGTTTAAGTACTTGGAGTACTAGTTGTTCTGCCTCTTAGTGTCTTGTAAGCCTTCTAGGATGTCAGTTTGTGGTTGATAAGTTCCAGTTGTCAACCCTACTTCCTTAATTGGATCTAGGAGGTTGGGTCATGTCATTATATCTCTATGTCTCATGTTTACCCTGACAGGCAGGTGAACTTAGGTAAATGTGGGAGGGGTGGTTACAAGTTGGTATCAAAGCATGGTACAAACACTTGGACTAAATGAGCTAGATGCATGTTATGCATACATTGTTTTGGGTATGGTTATATGTGCATAGTAGGTTAGACATGCACCATGGTGGTAATTGTGTATTTTGTGTTATCATGGTGTTGTTGGTATGTTGTGATGTTGATATGTTGGCTGAGATAGAGAAGGAGATGCAGATTATCAAAGCGAGGTTACAACACTAGACCAGATCGTCATACATGTTTGTATGTTGGGCAAGCAGGTATGATGGTTAATGATAGATGCTAGTTGATCAGTGTGATCATATGCATGTGTGTCGATCAATCATGAGTGGTAGTTAACTTCTTGTTATCTGCATTGTGGTCATACACATGGTGACTATGGTCATTGTATTTAAGATCTTGATGTTATATGCATCGTGATAATTTGGATCGGCCTGTGCAGATGGTTATGGTTATGATATTCAAGTATGAGTTGATATACTTTTGATAATGTGTCATACTAATATGGACTAACTTGTGCAAATGTGATATCGTCCCTTGAGATGCATTGAGGTATGAGTTTGATTATGTCGTCTATTTGGTTTATCTAACACAATGTATTTACATGTTGTTTGAATGTTTGATTAATTACATGATATGAGCATGTGTATATAAGATTGCATGAAGGAATGATATTTTTTTTAAACGTTCATACTAACACAATATGTGTTGAGACAACTAATATGCACTTGAATGTAAGTGGTGCTAGTTGTAGTATTATGACTAATGATTGTGAGTTGATTATGGCATGGTTCTTAGTCTTGGTAAAGGTTGATTTCAAATTAATAGACATGATGTCTTGATATTTGGAACATGTGACTGACATGTGTGAACAGTTGCAGGGAAACATGCTTGGTATTAGTGTGACAAGATAACCTCTTTTTGATAAACCTTTTGAATTCCTTTCCATATTTTCCATAACAATTTTGTTGCAATTTCAAGCTAAAGGTCATCCTAGATATGCTCAAATCTCTAAAAAGGTATTTATCATCCATGATTTATAATTTGTTGTTTCTTTGTGAAATTTAATTTAAACATTCCTACAGCTACTGAATCTCATTCATTCTACAACCAACCAAGAATTCTATGACTATCTCCATGGTTATAAAGGTTCTAGTGCACCAAAGGATGAATAAAAGGTAACATCAGATTGAAAATGGCCATCATGTGGGTATCCACCTGTCTTGGTGATCTGGAAAGTTACATGATTCAAGAGATCTGGAAGTCAAACCAGAAGTCAACTCTGGTTATGACACTCCAACGATAGGCAGATTTTGAAGGCGGTTAGTTGCAGGATCAAGCAAGCATGGAAATGATTGAGAAACCTTTGTATCCAATGTGATCGATCAAATCCCTCATGCTTTGCTCTTTCAATAGAAAAACATGAGGAGAACGAATTTTTTCTTGATTTTACTTCATAGTTGTTAGATTAGTCAAATTACCTCTCCGTTTAGGACTCTCATAATAGTTATTCAATAAAGATGTATAAAAAACCCTAAGGCGAAGTTAGAGTAGTAGTTATCATTGTTAAATTGTTGCAATTTCTTTGTGTTAAAGACCTCTGTGATTAATATAAAAATTTTGTTTCTGAATCAATGTGTGGCTAAGTGATTTAAGATTTGATTGTGAACTTGCACTCAATAGGAGGGCCCCCTAGAGGGCTATAAGAGTAGATTATTTTTTTATTATGTTTACTGCAGTTTTTTTTATAAGTAGTTTTCTTCCATCAAATTTTGTGGATGTGTTTTATTGATCAGTTCCTACTTTAATTTTCAAAACAAAGTGCTCATAAAATACAAAAATATTTGATTTCCATGGTTTATTTCATTTAGCAATTTCATTTCATAGTTCAGTTAATTTTGATAAGCAATGAAGAATGGAGATATTTTGAAGTAACATTGTGCACACCAGTAAGATTTTGAAGTTACAATTTGAATTTATATTTTGTTGAAGCCTCATTTTGATTTATTTCCTTTCTGCAAGTAGCATTAGAGTTTCTTTTATGCAAAGTAGACTTAAAATTTCCCTTTTTCAAGTACATTAGAATTTCTCTTCTACAAAGTAGATTAGCATTTATTTTCTGCAATTAGAGATAGAATTTCTTTTTCTGTAATTAGAATTAAAATTTATTTCGTGCAAGTAGAATTAAAATTTCCTTTTCGCAATTAGAACTTGTGATTTTGAATTCATAGATTATTCCATCAATTAAAATTATGCTTTCATTGGAAAGAACATGTGTGTGGCAAGACTTTAATTCAATCTAACATTCATTCATATTTAGATCAATTTCATCCTTTAAAAACCAAAGATAGAACTCCTAGCATATATTGTGCACATACACTTCATAAGTACACGAACCTTGGTTGACAATTAATGAAGTAATTAACATCAATTAAATTACCCAACATTTTGGCGTTGTTGCCGGGGAAGTGTATATAGGATTTCATTTTTCATTTGGTTTAGATGCATTCAACCTTGTAGATGCATGATAAAAACATGATAAAAAATATCTAGAATGCATGAATAGGGAAAAGTGTTGGACATTGGATAAACCAATGCTCCCTGTGTGTTTCGTGACATGGACTAACCACCTATCGTGTATCCTTATCTCTAGCGGTGAAATCATTGGCTAAGACCTATGGGTTTTAGTCTAACGACAATCGTGATTGCCAACAAGTGGTATTAGAGCATAGGTCACAAGTTTGATACACCCTTGGCTCGCGTTGGGGACGGAGATTGTTGGACATTAGATAAACTAACGCTCCTCGTGTGTTTCACGAAATGGACTAACCGCCTCTCATGGATCCCTATCCCTGGTGACCCGATTGTTGAATCAAACCTACGGGTTTTGGTCTAACGGCAATCATGATTCCCAAAAAAAAGGATTTTAGTGGTAGATTTGTAAGTAGAAGTAGAGGACAAAGTTCAATTCCTACATCACCACTCACTTCCGCTAGACCATAAAGTGCCACACCATCCACCGATACCTACATTCCATCCATAGCAGGTAGACATAGACTTCCGAAGGTGCCTATATATGAAATCCAACTTAGAGATTCACCAACTTCTTCCACTGAAGTTGTAGTTGAAGAACCACCATCCCCAATAGAAGAAGTATTATTTCTCTCTTCAACAGGAGAACAACTCTTAGGATAAGAGCTACAAGTCCCTAGTGAAGAAGAGGAATTTTATTCTAATATACCATTAGTAGAGGAGCCAGAGGAGGACCTAGATAATCTTATCATTGAACCTTATATTAGTTTTAAATAATTTATAATGGTAGGGGAAGGTGAAGGAGAAGTACACAATGTAGATGGTGGACCTAGGATTGGAGGTGGAAGAGATAGGGTAGGAAATAGAGGGGGAGGTGGAGGACGAGGTGGTAGAGGATGTAGGGGAGAACTAAATCCTTATGTATTTCCTATCTTTGATGAAGTTACCACAGCTACAATGAAGAATATCTCACCTTCTATTCTTCCTAATTTTCATTGTTTGAGAACTGAGGATCTAGAAACATTTCTTTTTAAGTTTGAAGTATTATGTAGATCCTATGATTATTTAATTGATACTAAAAAATTGAAATTATTTTTAGCTACTCTAAAATATGGAACACTTAAATGGTTCATGGGACTAGGGACACATAGTATTAGAACATGGGAATAAATGAAAAGTATGTTCGTAGAAAAATATAAAGAATGGTGTATGCCCCATAACCTTAAGGATGAAGCTTTAAGAGGATGAAAAAGGAAGATGAGAGCCTTGAAGACTTAGTTGAAAGGTTTGCTTACAATGTTAAAAGGGCTAGGATGCATGAACTAGATGAAGAAACATTAAAAGCTCTTATGCTAAAATCTATAAGACATGAGTGGATTGACCTTCTCAACTTAATGGGCAAAGGGTATATTTCTCAACTTTCATTTAGTGAAATATGTGATTTGTGTAAACATATTTCAAGAGGCAAGGCTAGAACTAGTAAGAATCCAAGAGATCCAATCATGTCAAGGGTTAGTAAATCTACAATTGGAATAATGAGTTGATCCAAGTGGATATTTGTGGCCACCCGCCTATTCCACTTGGACCCCCAACACATTCTCTTTCAGTTTTTCGGCTTCCTAAATTGTAGCACAATTTACTATTTTTGGTAGCTTTTCGGGTCCTGAACTTCTAGAACCGTTTTGAGGCCCTAAACGATGTTTTTAGTGAAAACAGAGAGACCAGAAACGTCCCAAACCAACTACCCACTTTGTTTCTGGCCTTCACTTTGAGATATTCAAAATGAGGTATTATGATAGCCAAACGGAGATCGTATGCCAAAGTTACGAACCCAGGAAGTTGATGTACCAGTTTATCCAAACGGGGCCCATAGTTTTGGCGCTTCATCTCCTAGGGTTAGGTTTTTGGATGTTTAGGGTTTTCCATTATTTATCAATAATAAATGAGCCTTTAAGTCTCATTGTAACACAGTTCAGAGGCATGTAGTTGCCACATCTCTCCTCAGAGATAAGCTACCACGACCAAGCTATCTTATTTCCATTATGTTTGTAAGCATATTTCACTATTTTTCTATTAATGAAATGAAGTGTTTTTCTGCCACATCTCTGTGTTTATGATTATATTTGTAAGTTTTTGCGTTCATGTTTAAGTTCGGATCATGAGTAGAGCCAAAATAGGTAATTTTCTTGATAACTTCAAAACATATATTCTTGGGAAAATGAGTGAACAATTAGATACTCTCAAAATACAAAACAAGCAAAAAGTTGAAAATGTTGCATTATCTATTTTTTGTCCTAGGAGTAGGAAGAAACATGCTTTGAGAGAATGTCCCCTTGATAGTGTAGAAATCTGTGTCATATGTGTTGAAAATCATGATACAAGGGAGTGTCCCTCAATACCTGGTCTTAAAGTTGTCTTTCGGGATGAACATGGAACAAGCCAAGAAAAAACACTTTGCTTTGTTGCTAAAATACCATGGAAAGACCAACAACCAAATATGACACAAGGCTTCAACATGCAATGTCAATCCTATGCATAACCATAGAATAATTGGAATGCACCTATGCCTTGGAAACCTTGGCCCTCCCAACCTCAAAATCCATCTTGGGGACAAGATTGTTAGAATTCCTATGGAGGAAATCCTCAATATCCTCAGTTTCAACAATCTTATCCCACGTTTCCACCTCAATATTACCCTCCTCAAACAAACCAACCCCCTCAATTCCAATCCCAACCACCAAATCAACAAAATTCATTACCATCCACTCCATTTCCTAAAAAATCCAATAAACTACCTGCTCAACCACTCCCAAATCCAAACAATAAAAATCGACAAGTTGTCTATAACATAGAAGGTCGAAATTTTCAAGCTTGTATGATAGCCCCATTAGGTCTAAATTATGTTCAACTTAGATCTGGTAGGGTTATACAAAAGAAGTCACCACCAGTTGTCATCCAAAAATCTAAAGAGGATGAACCTACAAAAAAGGAAATCTTCTTAATCAAGAAAAGATTCCTCCAAAGGAAGGTGTTCCTATAAATTTGAAGGATAAGAAAATAAATCTAGCTCCTACAGTTCCTCCAGTAGAACAACCTTCTATTTCCTTATAAGATCCATAATTTTCTAAAAGGCTTAGAATTGATAAAGGAATATAAAGGAAAATTGTCTTACCAAAATACAATATGCTAGATTAACTAAAGAATATTTGCATCAAAATTTCTTTACTTCAAGCTATAAAGGAAATACCAATATTTGAAAAAACCATTAAGTATATATGCATTAGGAAACGAGGAAGGAAACGAAAAGTTGTCAAGAAATCCAATTGGTAGGAAAATTTGTTGATATTATGATGGGGAAACCAATAGTTCAAAAATATTTAGATCTAGGTAGCCCTATTGTAAAATTTCACATCAATGGTATCAATTAAAGCTTCCCAATCTTCAATATACACCAGCATTATTTCAATTAGCGGATAGATTTGTTATCAAACCTGATGATATATTAGAAGATGTATTTGTTTCTTTATGTTCTTGGGAATATCCTTTTGATTTTATGATCTTAACTCCCAAGAATAATTTAGGAGATCATTCATTGATCCTTGGTAGACCTTAGCTGGCTACAACTGATGCATTCATAAGTTGTAGATCTAGTGATATGTATATTTCTGATTAAAACTCTACAAATAAATTCATGTTGTATCCACTCGCAAAAGCAATATCTGAAGTATAAAGTGAGTTTTTGATAGATGATGATAATGAAGACTTTGATGATATTCAACCAATATTTACTCCTTCCCAGATAGATGAATAAGATCAATTAATAAACTTAATGAATAAGAATGATTCTTCTTCATACTATGCACAAGATCAAAGCTTTCAAGAACAATGTAATATTGAATATCTATCATCTCATCAAATGGATTTGCATTCTATGGAAAAGTTTATCAATTCTTTAGTATAAATATTTCCAAGAAAAACACTAAACATTAATAATAACTTGGAAGAATTCCAAAAGAGAAAATTGATAAAGATATTGCAAAAACACTCCTCTGCTTATGCATGGGAGTATACAAATATGAAAGGGATTGATCCCAAAACTTGTATGCATCATATTTATATCCAGGAAAATGCCAAACTAGCTAGACAACCTCAGCCAAGGATGAATCCTAATCAGAGAGAAATTGTTAAGGAAGAATTACAAAAGTTACTTAATGTGAATTTCATCTATCCAATATCAGATAGTCAATGGGCGTCACCTTTGGGGATTGTTCCAAAGAAGAATGGAAAATGGAGAGTGTGCATTGATTATAGGGAATTGAAAAAATCTACTTTGAAATATCATTTTCTACTACCTTTTATAGATCAAGTATTAGATACCTTAGCAGAGAAGAAATATTTTTCATTTCTTAATGGTTTCAAAGGATATAACCAAATCCAACTCGCACCAGAAGATCAATATGAAAAAACATTTACATGTATTTTGGGAATAGGGTACTTCCTTTTGGATTATGTAAATGCACTTGCAACATTACAAAGAGCAGTTTTGGGTATATTTTCTGATATAATTCATGATTATGTGGAAGTATACATGGATGACTTTACTATTTGTGAAATACTTTTGAAGAAGCTCTTGAAAAATCATAAAAAGTTCTCATTAGATGTAAAGAAGAAAATATTTCATTAAGTCATGAAAAGTGTTTTATGATGTTTAATGAAGGGATTGTTTTAGGTCACCATATTTCAAGTGATGGAAATAAAGTGGATACATCTAAGGTAGAAGTAATTTCTAAAATTTCAATTCCTATTTGTCAAAGAGATGTTAGAAGTTTTCTTGGTTTCACTAGTTATTATAGAAGATTCATAGAAAATTTCACAAAAATAGCTTCTCCACTTTTCAAACTTCTTACAAAAGATTGTGAATTTGTTTGGAATTCTGATTGTCAAAAAGCATTTGAAACATTGAAGCAAAAAATAATTGAAGCACCAATTCTAAGAGGGCCTAATTAGTCTCTCCATTTTCACATTCCCACTAATGCTTCATCTCCATGTTGGGATAGAAAGATCTAACTCCTTGTGTTATTTATTATAGAAGCAAAATTTTGACTCCTACAGAGTTAAATTATATTGTAACAGAAAACGCGTTTTTAGCTTTTGTGCATGTCATTAATAAGTATTATCATTACATCATTGCTTATGAAACTTTCATTCATACAAATTATTATGCTATTAGATATCTAATGAACAAATCAATTACTAATGGTAGAATTACAAGATGGTTGTTATTATTGCAAGAATTCAACATTACTATTATTGATAGACCAGGAAAAGAAAACACAATGGTTGATTTAAAGATCTACTAAAATAATTAGATATATCTACAAACCAAGGAGTTTTAGTAGATTTTGCTACAATAAAGTTACCCCCACAATTATTACCCAAGAGAGAAGCAGAGAGTTATCAAATCCAATGCACTTATTCTTGGATAGATGGAGAATTATACAAAATTGGACCTGATTTGATCATTCAAAGATGTGTTTGGTAAGATGAAGTACCATAAATCTTGAAAGCTTGTCATGATGAACCATGTGGAGGGAACTTCGTTGATAAAAAGAACAGCTTACAAGATACTTCTTTTGGGATATTATTGGCCTTCTCTTTTCAACGATGTCAAGGAATATGTCAAAATATGTGATAGTTGTCAAAGAATGGGAAAGCATATTCCATCAAATGAAATGCCTCTACAACTATAGGTACTTATAGAGCCTTTTGAAAAATGGTTTCTAGATTTTGTTAGATCTATCAATCCTCCATCTAAACAAAAAAGGTATGTACTTGTTTGTACAGATTATATTACAAAATGGGTAGAAGCTAAAGCACTTCCATTTGCAACTGAAAATGTTGTATTTACATTTATTTTTTAGTATATTTTTTATTGTTTTGGTGTTCTAAGAGAAATTGTGAGAGATCAAGGCACTCAATTCACATCTAAGTTGGAGCAATATAAGATCAAGCATCGAAAGTCCACTCCATATCATCCACAAGCCAATGGACAAGTGGAATCTACCAATAAAGTACTTGAAGCAATTCTAACTAAGATTGTGCATTTGCATAGAAGAGATTGGGAAAAAAATATTCTAGAGACATTATGGGCATATCAGACCACATGGAGAAATACAACTGGACACACTCCTTATGAGCTTGTCTATGGGAAGCAAGTCTTTCTTCCAATTGAGTTCCAAGTGGAGACCTTCAAAATAGTATCTAAATTGGGCCTTGATCTCTCTAAATCTCAAAAACAAAGATTAGCACAATTGAATGAGCTAGATGAGATTTGACAAGATGTTATCCAAAGAACCAACATAGTTCAAAAGCAAAGATCAAGATGCCATGATAAATTCATTAAGGCTAAAATATTCAAACCAGGTGATTGGACTCTTCTTTTTTATTCCAAATTTAAATATTTTTAAGGGAAATTTCAAACTCACTGGCTTGGTCCTTTGAGATAGATATTATCTATGATAATGGAGCAATCAAAATCAAAATTATTGATGGTGAACAAGTTACTTTCCTTGTTAATGGTCATAGATTAAGCTATATCATAAACCATTAACAATCGAAGAGTTTGTCAAATATTTGCAAGATAATTCTGAATTCAAATTGATTGAGAAAGGAATCTTTCTCCTCATCTTCCAACTCAATTGTAATTTTCTTGATAATAATAATAAATAAATAATGAAATAAAAATAAATAAGATTTTAACCATGAAAACCAACATTGTTGGTATGTTTATACAAAAAAATACTAACTGAAAACCAAGACTTCTTGGCAGTTTAGATTTTCATAATTCCCTTATCTCTTTCCCATTTCTTTTTATCCATCTTTTCATTCTAATAATTTTTCAGATCCCATGCAGCACTTCCAAGGATCAACCTTCTTCAATTTTCACCAATATTTAGCAGCAATGTTCTTTTTCGTGCAGCGTCAAAAGTTTTCCAACAACTATAGAATCAGTAACATTTTGTAGCCAATATACAATTTTGCAACTGATGTCAATTCCTACAGCCAAATCAGTCTACATTTAAAGCATCTGCATCAAACGATACCTCATTTTTGAAGGGCTTGATGTCGTAGGATTGGTGGCACTACTGGCTAACACGAGTGTCTCATTCATAGCTCAACCAACCAATGGTGTGTGTTTGGGGGTGTGGCATTGTTAATCTCTTGATGAAATCAACTTATATTGGGTTATTATGGCTCTATCTATCATTGATGAAATGGAGTGGGGTCCACTTCACCCACACTTGTGAGTGGAAGACGTGATTTCCATCTTCAAGCTCCAAAGTTAGATCATTGTGGTCACGATGGTAGAAATGGGTTATGCAACAATGATTCTCTTTCCTTTATCATGTTCTGAATCAGAACCAGAGTCAGAGTATATTCCCTTTTCTTTAAGCTCCACCAACAATGATTGTTTCAAGAAACATTCGTCAATGTTGTGCTAAGGGATTTTATGGAACTTATACCACTTTCTAGTGTCCTTTTTTTACTTCACATTACCCTTCTTCACCTACGACTTGGATTAGTTGTCTTAAGGTTGGGTCTCCCTGCTTTGTCCCTTGTTTGATGGGTTAGGGTTGTATTTTTTAGGGTTTTGTTGCAATGGATTTATACACCTGGATATTTCACTTCTTCAATTTCTACTTAATTTTAACAACATATTAATAATTTTCTCCCAATGAGGATATGTACAGGAAATCCATCTTTATTTGGATGTACCTATGTAGGCCACTATGTTACTTCAAGACCAAGTGCCACTCAAAGTCTCAGATGCCTAGCTTCGAGTGCAAGGTATGGAAATTATTGGTGTACTATGGCACTTTCTGGTTTCTCTCTTATCGTTGACTTGTCCATCTTATGTATTGCTAATCATAGTTCCATACAAGGTATCATTCCTCCTTAAGGATATCAACAAAAGAGGCCCAAGTTGACCCTGCATTAAACATCATAGACTCATATTTGTTGTGTCTCTCCCAGTAACCTTCCTACCAATGTTCAACATGGGGAATAACTTTTAGTAACCCGAAGATGATCTTCTCATTGTTGAAAAAAAGTTGGACAAAGTAATATCCCTCTAATAGATTTAATCATTTCTCCAAAGAATGTGCATGTATTTGGTCTTTGAAAAATGGGATATCAAAGTGAACTTGTATCTTGAAGGGTGTTACTCCTCGAAATTTGTTGTTTGTTGAAGGTGCCTCATCCATTGTTAGCAATTTCCAAAGGGTTTGGATGAAATTGCGCATCATCGCATTCCTCTATCATGTGAGTGATTCCTCGAGCAACAACTTGTAAGGATCTCCTACTCCTTCATCTCTCCTTTCTTTCACCATGGGAGGTTGATTGGGTTTGTGAGAGCTATCATTCCTAAGTGAAACTAGCTTGAGACCCAATTCTCTATGCCCCGACCTCAATGGGGACATGTACTAAGAAATAATGAGCAGATTGCTCTGATACCACTAATACGAGATGTACAAGGAATGAAATGAAATGAGGGAAAGTGAATGGAACACACATAGATAAATGTAGAAAATATTACAAGAATATGGTGGAAACCAAATTTTTATTAATAAATGAAATGACAGAATAATATAGAACATAGACTAGCTAGAATGGTGGTAGTTATCTCTAAATAGAGAGAGATCACAACTACATGCATTTGTAAAGTTTATTACAAGAGGCTTAAAAAATGGACTTTTAACATAAAGAAAAAACCCTAGAGGTCCAAAAACCTAACTCTAGAATATGAAACATCAAAAGGTTTGTAGGCCTTAATGGGGTTAGTTGTTATGATATATGTTTGGTGCGCTCATTAGCTTGTTGGAAATCTCTAGCCAAAATTTACACATTATCAATTGGGCCCAGGTGATAGCCTATGGCTATTTCTTGGGCCCTTGGCACAACAAAAGAATGTTTTTTAGGGCCTCAAAATGTCTCCAAAATTTTAGGACCTTAAAATTGAAGAAAATTGCCCAGATGGAGATATGTGCTTTGAGCCAGTGGAATAAGTAGATGGCCATTGATATCCCCATAGACTATATGATGTCAAACATTCAAAATTTTGTTAAAAAAATCACAATAAATTTTATGCTTTGAATCATTTGAAGTCCAATGAGAAATTCCATTTAAAAAAATATGTTAATCCCTTAGCACCCAAGCTGATATTCAGGAACTAGAACGAATAGTGAATAGGGAAAGACAATCTCTCTTTGATTCAAATCTTATTGGAGAAGTCTCTCACTGGTTATCAGACCCAGGTCACACCAAGGGGAAGATATCTTAATACATCCAATCGGTCACTTTACCCTAGTAGCTCAAGACTTTGTTGGGTCAAGTCCTCAAGGAAAAACACAAGGGCCATAATGAAATCATTGCTTTCCTTAATTCCCCTCAGAGAAACAAGTGGCTGGTGCAAGATAGTTTGGCACATTTGGAGGCTTGCTTGAACTGTCTAGATGCTTGCCAGGACCATATGGAGTTGCACATTCAATGTAAATTCCCTCAGACTCAACCCCCAGGTTCTAGCTCGATGAATCTGGTGCCTATAACTTCTTCTAATGCTTGATGACTAAAAGGTGTGTGTTGATCCGGATCTTAGGGGGAGGCCCCCGAGATCTGAAAAATTGCAATGCCAAAAAAAATGAGATAACACACAGTAAATGAAACCACAAAGAATTTTTTTATTAAAATGGATAATAATTGTAAAAGCTACATTGTGGCAGGCCATCTGTCCTTTTACAAAATGTGACTTGTTACTTATAGATGTTTTTGTCACAATACCACGGGTAAATTCCGTGGGTGGGTAAATACCATGGGATGTCACTTACAATACCCTGGGTAAATTCCATGAGTGGATAAATACCATGGGAGGAAAATACCAAGGGTCAATGCCACTTACAATACCATGGGTAAATTCCATAGGTTAATGAATACTATGGGTGGATGAATACCATGGGTAGATACCATTTTCCATTCGGATTACCAAGATTTCCTTCAGCTGAAATTTTAACTTAACCAACTCAGGTGTGCTCATCCTGTAAGGTGCTTTTGATGTTGGAGCTGCTCCTAGCACCAACTCAATAGAAAAGTCTACCTCCCTGTGAGGTGGAAACTATGTAATGTCCTCAGGAAATACATCCTTGAACTGCTGTAAAACTGGGTGCCTGCTCAAAACATTTATATCCTCAACTTCCTTACGCTTATCACTAGAAATGTGCACTGCGAATAACTTAAACCCTTTTCCCGTGACTTCGCATTGCTTGCATAGTTATCACCATCCTAACTGATGTGGCTTTCTTCTTACCCTGTAAGACTTTTTGTTCTCCATTGTCATCAACGCACTCAATATCTTTGTCATAACGGTCTACCTTGGTTCTATGAAAATACAATCAGTTTATGCACAACAACATGTTGTATGAACCCAATGGTAATACATTCAAATGTGTTGGTGTAGGCATACCATTCAAGTCAAATTCACAAGCTCTTACTCAATGATGAACTTGTTTCTTCGTACCTGTAGCCAACTGTACTAACCAAGACTTTGCATGCAATTCCTTACTCAAGCCATGCTTATCCACCAAGTTAGGGCTAACATAATTATAATTAGATCCAGGGTCGATCAACATAGAAATAACTTGATTGCAAAGCTTGATTGTAAGTGACATCCACCCATGGTATTCATTCACCCATGGAATTGACCCATGGTATTGTGACATCCACCCATGGTATTCATTCACCCATGGAATTGACCCATGGTATTGTAACTGAAAAATACTATAAGTAACAAGTCACATTTTGTAAAAGGACAATTTGTCTACCACAATGTGGCTTTTACAGCTATTCTCCGTTTTTAATAAAAAAAATCTTTGTGGTTTTGTTTATTGGGCATTCTCCTATTTTTGTTCTGGAATCTCAATTTTTCAGATCTTGGGGGCCTCCCTCCCCAAGATCCATTTCAATCTTTTAGACCTTGGGGGCCTCCTCCCAAGAGCTAGATCAATGGTATCAGAGCAGGTTATGATTCCATGGGAATGAGGGTTTAATGCATATTTCAGTTTCAAAGTTTTGTAGCAATATTAAACAAACTTCATGCATGTGTTGTGACCCCCATAGAGCACTTTCTTAGGCCAAGCAGGAAGAATTTTTCTTCTTTTTTTTTTTTTTTTTTGTAGGGAATTTTTGTTGGGCAGAGAGTTGGATAGATCAGATCTGAAATATTGGTACAAAATTTACAAAAAACCAGATTGCTTACGAAAAAACCCAAATTAAAAAAATAAAATTAAAATAAAAATAAATAATCATAATTAATTAATAAAATAAATAAATAATCAACCGAATCGTGAGTCCGGATGAGGAGTTTATGCTGACTTTAACAAATCAGCTATGTTGTAGAAATTTTTCTGATGGCCAATTCATAATGGACAACTTTCTCCTATATTTGTTTTGAATTTTGATGGTAGATTCTAGAAAAATTATATATCTAAGCTCTCTCTAAAAATCATTCCAAGGTTCAAAAAAAAAAAAAGAAAAATTGGGTCAAATCGGAGTTCGGAAGTGGGAGATATTGTTGATTTAAAATCAGCTATTTTTTCAAAAAATTTGTGACAATGGAAAAGTTGTAGTGTGAATCTGAGATTCTAGAGTGTCAAACTAAAGATTTCCAACACATGGGAAGATGAAAAATGGTCCTTCTTCTTCCAAAACCAGGTTATAATAAATATACTGAGTTATGTTGACCGAGTTATGTCCATTTTAATTCTAGAGCAGCATTCAGAGCGGGTTCTCGTTGGATATGTGCCCTCCCACCCCACTTTAGTAGGCACCTGCTTCACATTCATCAGTTTCAACATAGCAGCATTCGGCTTGGGTTATTTGGAGACGTTCCCTCCCACCCCAGGCTATGTAGGCACCTGCAACTTCATCAACAACCAACATCATGGTTATGGGTCATTCAAAAACCCACACTTCATCGAAGTCCATTTGCTAGGTCACACACTGTTAGTATCACAGTTGGTCACAAGCATTATAGGGTATCTCTATCCTCGGATATTCGTTCATCATGGTTATGGGTCATCTACAAACCCACACTTCATCGAATTCCATTTGCTAGGCCGCACACTATTAGTATCACAGTTGGTCACAAGCATTATAGGGTATCTCTATCCTCGGATCTTCGTTCATCATGGTTATGGGTTAACCACATAAGACCCTTCTCTTCAGTGGCTCTTCATATTCAACAAAGGTTATATACGAGGGAACTTCACGCAATGGAGACCATTGCTTCTTAAGGAGGGAGGAATGATCCAAATGGAAAATGGCATCAACCCATGGTATTCATCCACCCATGGTATTCATTCACCCATGGAATTGACCCATGGTATTATGACATCTGTTAGCACCTAAATCCGCCTTAGGCTGAAGGAAGGCAAAATTCAGGGTAACCACAAACCACGCTCAGTCTGGTAGCTAGCCCTACCAGAACAGAGAGGGATCTCTCCGAGACACACTCAGTGAATAGATGAACGAAAAGGCCTGAGATGACTTACAGTGAACTATTTATCTTAGGCTAGTAAGAGAATATGAATACAAGAAGCGATTTTTATGAATGACTGTGTTTCTGGGATGGTATGGGACCAATGGACCTCAATGAACAGAGAACTTAATACAAAGGCACGGATTACTTCGTGAGGCAAGATAGGCGGAAAGCCTAGCAATTTAGTTTAAGATAGTGTGGAATGGACATATTTATTAAGAGGGTGAAAAGGGCATGGACAACATGAATCATTTTCAACAGAAGAATGAACACTGAACATGACATTTTCCCACATGCATAGCAATAAAATTGAATTCTACCTTAGCTAACTTAGAAAATTTCACTAGAAATGAATATGAAATGAACTATGAAACATAATAGGATACATATGAAACATAAGAGACACATTTGCTACACTCACAAGCACATGAATCTCATGAAACAGAGCCACTGCCTTTCATTAATCCTCTGTAAAAAATATACAATGTAGAAACCAGAGTTTCTTTCCCACAGTCTCCCAGAAGTTACAAGACAACCAACCCTTTGCAAATGGTTTGCATCCAATATATAGAATGTGCCATAAAGAGATAGAATGCCCAAGGGTTGGGGAGTTACTCAAATCATCACAAAACGAAGGTGGAGAGCCAAACATCAGCTACAGGTGCAGCGCCACAAACATGACAAATGGCTTGGGTGGCCCTTTGCCTTCCTTTGCCATTTGGATAACTGACCATCTGGAGTGAAAATAATTTTAAAATTGCTTTAGGTGCCAAAAAATTGAAGTGCATATGAGGGGGCCCACTTATGAAAAGTCGGGAAGCGAAATTTCGCAAAACAAAAGTATTATGGGCCTTTTTTCCTATATGCGTCGTGCCCTTTTCTGTATGCATCGTGCCAATTTGAGGCCAGTTTTGAGGCACTTGATAGAGTCAAAAATGTGCCCAAGTGTGCTTGTTGGAAAGCCTGTCCTGTCTACTTTCCAACCCAAGTGGAATTTTTGATTTTGGAGCTCATTTGCCCCTCCAAATATTCATTCTCCCAAGACTACTTCCTGTGTGTCAAAATAGGGGCAATGAGGCCATTTTTTGGGTGTTTTTGACCTCCTGGAGACTCAAATCATGCCCAAATTTCTTGCTCTAAGTGCCAGTAGTCGTGATTTTGCATGCTGAATCCAAAAATGCAAACCATTTCTTATTTGGAGCTCCCAATCCTACACGACGCGCCAGTGGCGCGGCGCGTATAGAGAAAAAACCTGTGTTTGTGCCAAAAAATTTCCATGTGACCAAAATTTTCCCAAATTCCTTGAAATTTGGGCTGGAGGTTCTCCAAGAGGCACTATGTTGGGCCACCGGAGAGTCAGCCAAGATTCGAAGCCGATCTTTCTCTTTTGCCTCTTTTGTTTCTCTGCTTAGTTTGGCCTTCAAGCTCCTTATTCGGGCCTTTGCGCTCATGTTCTGTGCCCTGTAATGACAAGCCATCCTCCTCAATATGGTTTTGTCCCTGTTGGCCTTCTCCAGCAGTCTCTCCAAGTGTATATTGACCCGATATAACCAAGACTCACGGTCGTTGTTGATCTCTTGCTCTAAGGTAGTGAGCTCAATCCTCCTCTTCTGGGCAGCTTGTCGATTTTCACGGATGCTTTGCAGCTCCATGATCATCTGTTGGTCCTCAAGCTGTTTGTTTCTCTGCTCCAGATACTTTATGACCCATCTAGCTCTCTCCATATTGAGTATCAAGTCTTGTATCTCTGAGTCCTGCTCCTGAATGGTCATCCTAAGTTGGCATTTTCTGCCTCTGCCTCTTCATCTTGAATGAGGATGACATCAGTCTCCTGTACACCTGATGGCCCCTCATCATGCATGGGCTTCTTGCCCTTGTCCAATACCTGTGTATTCGATGCCGAAAGCGAGGCCCCTTCCACCCCGGGTGGAGATAACACTCGCTTTGTTGCTGCAAACAAGTGCCTACTGCCTCTCTGATATGTAATGAAAATTGGCACGGTAGTGGTCTCATGATGCTCATGCTGATAACAAGGACCACCCAAATCATGTTCTGGCTCTGATAGTACCTGTGATGTGCTGAAGAAGTCATGGGAGATGAAGTCCTCCCAAGCAATTCCCTGCAATCCCAACTGATGATCTACCAAAATTCGGATAAGAGCAAAGTGATACACACTATTAAGCTGCTACTGAGGGGTCTTATGCAGCATGAAGGTGTTCATCCTCTCTATGTTCCTGCATATGAAAAACGGGAGGTTCATCATCCTCACCCTGGTAAAGTGCATGAGCAAGTGGATGTGATATGCATACAGTCGAGAGAACCTCCCCTCACAACTGAAGTATTTCATGATCAATCTCATGAGTGGAGCATACTCATGTTTCAAGTATCTGAAGGGAAAGACTCTTGTGAGCTCATTCAAGAATCTGACTTTGATGTAAGGCTTATAGTGTTTCATTTCCACCTTCTTCTTCTTATGCCACTGTTCCCCAACATTTGGTATACCTGTTGCCACTGATATAGCTTCGGGTGTCAATGTGAAAGTGACCCCGGCCAAGGTAGACTGACCTCCATGTAGATGAAGCACAAACAAACGAGCCAACTCATGATGGACTCTGACATTTGCCACCCTTTGACAAAATTCAAAACATGATAGGTGCTGGAAGCATGAAATGGCAAGAGGGCATGCTTGTAACTCGGTGAGGGTAGTGGGTTGATCCCTGACATGTTTGCCACTCTTGTGGTGTCTCCTGGGAGCATGCCCTTCTGAGGACGAGTCACTCTGTGTCTCCATCTCATACTCAGACGAATTCTGTGATGTCATGACTGGAATGTGAACTATGATTAGGCTACCCTTTTGATGATGGTGTGAGGCTGGGTGCCTTTGTAATATCTGTTACCAAGGGGATCAATGAAACAGGGAGTGTTAGGAAGGGAGTGATGAAATGGGAATAGGGGTTATAGAGAGAAATTTGTTAGGGATGTGGGAGGAGTTTGGGTATTTTGATAGGGTAGGTTTTGGGATTTTCTATTGAGCAATAGGAGGAGGGGAAAGGGAATATGAGTTTGGTAGTGTAAGGGTAGTGATGATAGGAAAAATGACATAGGGGAATAAGGGACAGGGGTAGGGTAGGAAAAATAAGCCTTGGCAGCAACAACACTATTACACACACTAGAAAAATGGTTTTTCTTTGGTGTCTTCTTGTGTTTGATTTAGGAAATGTTTTTTGCATTCAATCGCCAGAAATAATCCGCCATATCTTTATCAAATTTGATGCACAAGTGAGTTTGAGAGTCTACCTTAGAATTAGAGGGGCTTCACAAAATATTTGAGGGAGTTTTGGCACGTTTTGGGTGCTTTGTCTCTATGCGTTGCACGCAAAGCCCATTGCGCCGTGCCCTAGGTATGCGCCACGCTAGTTATAGGTTTGAACTATGGGCGGGTGCTGTGTGCGCTACGCCCTGTGTGTGCACCGCGCCCCTATAATCACCTCCAAACTGCTCCAAACCATGCAATTGCTCGCTCCACGACCTTGCAACGTTTTTGCTATACCTTGATTGCACAATGAGTTTAATTTGTGATGGAAACTTGTGTATAAGGCTTGAAGGTGATGGGTTACATTTTTGCCTCTTCAAAAACCCATTTTTCTAATGTTTGAGTTTTGCACTTTTTCACTAATTTTAAAACACACTAATTTTCACTTTCCCTTTGAAATTTTAGCTCAAATGATGAAATTTTCGGCACTCTTTATAGGGATTGCATGACAGGAGGTTTGGCCTTGGAAACCATGACTGCATCTGAAAAAATCAACTGGCGACTTTTTTGCAAATTTTGTCATAAATGACACTGTTTGACTATTCTTCAAAACAGAGTTTTGAAGAAGAGTCGAAGTCTATCCACATGACGACGAAGGTCTCTGAATCATAACTGTGTAAGGGCCTCACTCTAGCCTGCATGGCTTTACTGGACATGTTCAAGGACCAAATTCATGAATTCCTAGACCTAAACCTTGAAAATGACCTTTGTCCTTTAAAGGACCAGACCTTAACTGTCATGGACTTTGATGATGATTGACAAAAGACCTGAGCCAACAGGAGCCAAACATGAGGGGTAATGACTATCATGACCTTCATCGTTAGATTATGGCATGCCCCTAGCGAAATGCAACTGGGAGAATGGAGTGAGACACCTAAACATGAAATGCATAAAGAGTTTTGATCTCTGACGTAGGACTGACTAGACCGCCTCTAACAAGGTCAGTAACCTGTGTGGGCACAGTTTCATTAGCCTGTGCATGTTGTGCCTCCTGCTATACCTATTCCTACTACAACTCCTTCTCTCGTATGTGCAACTCCTGTTCTTCCTTGAGTTTTCGCTTCAGCACATGCAACTCCTTCTCTGTTTCTCTCTCTGCCTTCCCGCAATCCTCTTGTCGTGCCGTCACCTCATAGCCTCAATCCCCAAATCTTCTTTCATCACAAGTGGATCTGCTTGAACTTGCAACTTTTCTCTACCTCTACACTATCAACAACCTTCCTCTTACATCTTTCATATGTAGGTATGCTACCTTTTGCTGCTACGAATGGTTCTTTTCACTATGATGCCTCTACCATTTCATCATGATCTCCTTGTCTATGAAAAAAATGATGTCTTCATATATAGGAAAGTTCATAGACACTTGATCAACTGCATCTGTAGTTGCGCTCTCAACGGTGTCTTTGACTCTGATCTCCTAGAAGCCATTGTACCTGTGCTGCTGAGAGGCAGACAAACACCTGTGATACCTGGAGACATAGCAACACTCATGGCAAGAAATATGTCAGTCAAAAACCAAAGCAAATTAGAGGACTAACATGCAACATACCTGTGTGACTGTTTGTGAAGATTGCACAATTTTCACTGGGAGGCGGGGAGACTGACTGCCAAAACTGCATAAGGCATAGTTTGGGCTATCAGGAGGTTGAATGACTATTGAAACTACACAATGCACAGTCCAGCTTGGCCTGATGAGGACTGAAATTGTGCAATTTCAGTCAGCGTGACATGCAAACCAGCAAACTGCATTATGTAATTTCTAGGGCTAGCAAGGCACTTCCTCCCAGAATTATGCAATTCAAGCCTGGAGGTTAGTGCTAGGCCATAATTGTGCAATTTTTGGAGGGAAGGCAGAGGCTTCACTTCTAGAAATGCACAATGCCACTGGGAAGGCAAGGTCAAGGCGAAGGCAGCCTAGACCCGCCGATGGGTGACTGAAAACATGAGAAGTCTAAATGCATGGAAAAACTGAGTGTAAAAAATATTGAATGGTCATGCATGAAAAAAATGAGTGAAGGATTCAGAAAATGGAAAAAACATGCATGTGTGTGAAGCTAGTCACAATGGTGACTGTCGATGCAAAAAAAGTGTCATGCATGCTACAACAGTGAGATGCAAACAAAAACTGAAACAACCCTTCTACAAGCTAACATACATTAAAACGACAACAAGCACTCATTGAAATCAAGCAAAAAACACTCACACAAAGCGAAACGAAAAAAACAATAGAAAGACAATGCAAGACATGTAAAACAGACTTACCCTTAAACATCTAAGTTGAAAGTGCCAAAGACTCCTAGATGCAATATGGGATGTCAGAGTTTCAAGGTCAATGTGAGGAATGAGCTTTGCGGTGTCTGATTTACAAGTTTTGATAATATCGAGGTTATGATGCACATGCCACAAATCTACGAAAAAGTGACATTTGGCAAGAGGTTTATAAAATGATCTTTGCATGTAACCTCCACTTGCTAAAAATAGATCCCTAGATCTAGGGATTCCTTTTGCATGCTGCATTTTTCTATTTCAGGAAGAGAAGCCCCTACATGCAAATCAATCTTGCTCAGTCCCGGAGGGAATCGATGGACTGAAGGCAAATGCAACAACCTGCTTGACTGAGAGAGGATTTTGCACAATTTTTGGGAGGGGTTGGGATAGCTGTCCCAAAGGGATTGCACAATTTTTGGGAGGAGCAGGTGAGTGCTACCTAGAATTGTGCAATTTTTGGGTTGAGATGCAGTATTGGGTCACATTGCGCAATTTTCCCAAGGAATACTATCTAGCTGCATTGTGCAATTTCTGAGACCAACAAGCTACCCAATAGATTTGCGTAATTTCTGGAGGCAAGACTAGTTCCCCTCTAGAATTGCGCAATTTTTTGAGGAAACTACTTAGCCAGAAACTAGCCCTAGTTCGGAATGGCATTGAGAGAGGGGAGTGAAGCAAACTAACATGCACATGCTGGCAAGCTGCTGAAAAACCAATGAAGACTATGTACTTGACAATGAAATATATGCTACTAAGGATGGTTGGTAGGGATGCTCCAAAATGAAGCTAAGGCAAAATTTTGGAGGGTGATTGTAGTCACTAGAACACCAAGTCAAGCAGTTCCAGTATCGCATTGTCCATTCATGCACGACAACGATTACAACTTGTACGTTTTTGAGAGTTTTGACAAAGTATTGACACTGCTGTTGTAAGTAATGTAGGTGGACAACTGCCTTATGCATGATAACAAGCTCCTCATCAAGGTTCTGCATGGTCTCTCCAAGTGTTGATAATTCACTAAGTATCACAGCCCTGATTTCCTCTAAGTGGACCTATGTGGAATCTACATTTTGAGCTGTTGTGCGGGGTTGTTCAACCTCTTTCCTAGAAGCCTACAAGTTCATTGGTAATTTCTTATTCTCGACCATCATATACCGAGTCTTTGAATTTTTTTCACCTACGAAGGCCAAGTTGGCCGAGGCAACGACTCATAATTTCTCTTGGTGTCAGACACAATTACCCTTTCAATAATAAATGCAGGAGATGTGACATCATACGAAAAATGGTGCTTGTACAGTCTTTTGAGATGCGATATCATATGAAAAATGGTGCTTGTACAGTCTTCTTCTGGTGTTCATCATATGACAGGTTGTAGGTGTCCATAACTGGATCATCGTCAAGAGGAAAAACTTCCCCTTCCTTTCCTAGAGCTGACTCTACTACTGGAGGTGTTGGAGACTAAATAGTGACCTGTTGTGTGCTAGGCATTAGGTTGACATCTTGATTCTGTGGCTCCAGTTTTGCCTCCATGTCATCGATCTCTATCAATTCTTAAATCTGTTGAACAAGCTCCTGATCCTGTATCTGTCCACCCTCCTCCTCTGTTGGTTTCCGATTCTATTCTTTCTCTTCACCTTGTTTCTATGTTGTTTCTTATGCTATTGTACTACGCCTTTCTTCTTCTCCATGCTTCTGCTATTACGCTACACCCTTCTTCTTCTTCTTGCTTTCGCTTCTATTCTTATTCCTGCTTCTTATTTTCTTCCTGCAATCTCCTTTTCTCTTCCCTCTTCCTCAATTCTTCTCTCTACATTCTTTGTTTCCTCTTTGCCTTTGGTGCTAAAGTCACTTTCATAATAGTTGGATCATTTTCATCTTGCAGCTTCATTCTCCCCCTGGACTATAAGAAACCTTTTTGTTTCTCTTATCTTGCATGGGGTTGCTCCCTTCCACTGACACTGCTTCTGGAGTAGCTTCCTTTTGTGTAGTCACCTATGAAGCTCCTACAAAACTAACCGATTGGTGGGACTTGGAGGCATTATAACAATTCTTCCATGGATCCTCCTCCTCCCAGTGAAATGTCCTGTTAAGCCATTAAAAGTGAATTCTCACACATTGGTCTTTGAAAATTCCATGGGGATCATAGGGATTAAAGTCTCAAGTATCGAATGCTAACTTCTCTATCACCTTTCCTTCAGTATCCGTACTTTCAGATTCTTTATCTTGTACAATCCAATTTGCATAGAAAGAGTTAGCCAAGGTGCTTTCTTCTTCCTGCGCAAAGCTACTGACAACCATGTGGCAAGATGATATGACACTTATTTCATGATAATTTTTTTAGTTTCATTTCTTGGCAAAAGATGCGGTGACTTTTGATCATCAAACACTCTAAGGAAGGTGCCATCTAGTGAGTCAAACCAATATGTGATCTCTGATACTGCTTCCATTTCCCCACGTCACATGCAAGGTGGTTCTTCCTCAAAGATCATATTGTAAAGTGTAATGAGGAAGTGGTCAATTAGCTTCTCCATTACTCCTCGATGGATGCAATCCAAGAGCAGTTTGCCATTGTTACACAATATGTTGTCACGCCTCCTACACTTCCTTGTGTCATACCCCAGAGTGCCCGAAACTTGGCAATCATGCAGTGTACCCGTCCTGATATCTAGTCTTGATCCTCCCTAAAGAATTTATGAGAACATGCCTTGAGCCTTCCCTAAAGAAGTTAGCTCAAGAGATGAGTGAAGGTGAGCTTCCAACCTCACCTTGAGGTCCTCAGGAAATCTTCACTACTCACACTCCTAGTGCTGATAATGATTTTGAATACGACTTTCCCTCAAAAGGATTTCCCTATGAAGGTAGAGTTCCATCTCATTCACATCTTGAGAACAATGGTCTTATGCTTTCACATGGTTATACAATGTTGGCTCAAATAGTTTTAGGAACTCCCAGTGCTTCTTCGTTATACCAAAATCCAATTTTGTCATTGAATTCTATGCCTACTTCTGGTCTGTTTATTCCTAATGTGACCTCTGACATCCTTGTGAAAACTACTGTTACTGCAGTTCTGATTCAACTAACTATTCCAACACAACCATTACCTTCGTTTCAACCTTCCATTCCGGTGCAACCGATGGTTTCATTTTATATGTCTGTAAGTTCCTCAATTCCCCCATCAAGTGTATAGAATGTGCCACCACCTCATTCACAGCATGGGGGGAAAAATCCAAATATACCTCTTATCTCGAGTGGAACCCATGTGAGTGGATCACAACCTCACATGGTTGGAGTAAGTCAACCTGTTAGTGGTGTTCCTAATCCCGCTGAATCATCTATTTCAGTGGGGGTAGGTAATATCTCGTATCAAAACCCTTATTTGGCCTAGATACCCCTCCAACAGTCTTATGTTCGATATGGTTCATAAGCACTGCAAATTCCACCTTATATTCCGCAAGTAGGTCCTCATGTGCAACCTAGGAAAAATAGCATTCTTAGTGCATATGGTCAAATCCAGATTGGAACTTATCAGTACCAACAAGGAATTCATCAAGGAATTTTTCAACAACAACCTTTGTAGCAACAAGGGAAATCTTTGCAGTAGTAGGCGCAACCTTTGCAGTAGCAGGGGCAATATTTGCAATAATTTAAATAAAATTTGCAACAAGAAACGTAGTTTTTACAACAACCCAATCAACCCTTTTATTAGCAAGGTCAACCATTGCAACAAAAATTTCAGCCCTTGAAGTAGAAAATGCAACCTTTATATTAACAAGGTCAAACCTTGAAGTCACAATGCCAACCCCTGTAGCAGCAGGTCCAATAGATTTATTACCAAGGTCAACAATTGCAGAAGCCTTACAATCCATATGCCGTGCACAATGTTTATCTTCCTTATGGTTATCAACAACCTATGATAGGTCAATATCAACCCTACCCTAGACAAAATCCACCTTATGGCCAGGGAATCCTTCAGTGGGGGAAAATCAAGGCCCTTATGGTCAAAATCCTTCGTTTTGGGGGAAAACCATTATCAACAATGTTTTAATCCATAAACTGGGCCTTATCAAAGGCCTTACATGCCTTTTAACCTGCAATTGTTGTTTCTAGTGACATTGGAACTGCTCGATGTCTTGAGGCTTACTAATGATCTGATACTTCGTTCACCTTATTGGTCTCTAGTTCCCACTAATTTTCTGAGCGATTGCTCGAAATTCGAAGGAAAAACTAAAGAAGACACTCAGGCCCATGTGATGACATATCAGTTATGGTGTTCTTCCAATTCCTACAATGATGATTATGTTCATCTTCGCCTCTTTCAACATAACTTGACAGGTGTTGCCATAAAGTGGTACATCAAGTTTCCTCGAGGTACCTATGGAGACTTTAGTTCTTTGGCCATGGCCTTTGTCACTCACTTCTAGTTATCGGTTCATTATGAAATTGGTACCCACTTTCTCACATATCTGAAACACGATACCACAACCCACATCTTTGATCATATCCATGAATGGGGACATTGGTGTCGCCTCATCAAGTTTTAAATCCCCGATGAGTTGTTAATCGAATGGTTTACCAAATCATTTGTAAACAAATTAATTGCAGACATAGCAATGGGAGGTTGTGTTACTGAGGATCAAGCCATTGTACATGCCTAGTATTTGGATTTAGTTTATTCCCAATCTGGAATGCTATATGAAATCTTGCTTGATTCTCCAAGGCCATCTTTGGATCCAACATATTCGAAGTCTCTAAACGTATCGCTTTTTGATGGCATAATTGGATTAGTATCTCAAACTTCACTTAAATCTTCTTTGAAGAAAAAAATTGTTTCGAACATTGGTTCCAATACTCCTTCGAAAACCCCATCCAATCCTGGTAAAAACTTTGAGGTTAATGCCATCCAGTCTACCACGGTAGAAAAATATTCCAAAGGTAAGAATAAGGGTACATATAAAGCAAAATCTAATACCCTAAATTAGGATCCTCCTAAGCCATCTACTGATGATGCCTCCAAACATAAGCTTAAGTATCCTTGCCTCATTTGTGAGGAAGATCATTACACCATGGATTGTCCCCGTCATGTGGAAGTTATTTGCTTATTAAAAGGGACCTCGACTGTACTGAAAGAGCCATTTCCATCTCATCAGAATCAGTTGGTAGCCTAACCACAATCCTCTGCCTCTTTAGGTTTTCAGGTTTTCATGGGTGGTACAGTACCTATTTCTGTTGCCACCTAGTCGAAAGATTATCAAACTCCTTAAAGGAAGATGGTGGAAAAGGAAGCCATTGATGCACCTTCTACTTTTGCTCCACCCACGTCTAGTCTTCTTCATATAAAAATACCTAATAATGAATCCATCGTCTAACCACCTCCCAAAGGTGTGCTTTGGAAGTCATCTTATAATCCAAACGCTAGAGCTTCTCAACATTACAGTATTGTTGAAGATCTGGCTCAAGCACCTTCAGCGATGTTTGCCTTGGAAGTTCTCCAAACTTGTCTAACGTAGTGGAAATCATTATTGTTTGCTATAGGAGATATCGATCTTGTCGATTCAAATTTGATCACTTTCGATCTAGAAAACCATGTCACTCGCCTTCCCCATCAAATTTCATTTTTGATTCAAGTTATTATAAAGGGAAAGATGATTCATCAGACTGTCATTGATGAGGGTGCTTCCACCTGAATCATGTTTGCTTCATGTTGGAAAGCCATTGGCTCTCCACCTCTCAACTAGTCCCAAAACACCTTAGAAGCCTTTTATGGCAGAGGCTCCCGTCCTTATGGTATTCTCACAAGTTTCCCATCACCTTGGAAGGGAAAAATGTCAAATTAGAAGTAGAGGTTGTAGATGCAAATCTGGATTACAAATTTCCACTTGGGAAAAGATGGAATCATGCCATGTTTTGTGTGGTTTCCTATTTGTTCTGTGTACTACATTTGCCTCATGAAGGGAGAATTTTCACCATCGATCAATTGTAATTTTTCTCTTCCAATGCTTCAAATGACAACGTCCCATATGTGGGAAATACCAATATTTCATATGAGAGCGTGGGGGCAAGTCTTTTCAAAGATTCTACTTTAATGGGAACTTTTTCTCTCCCACCTCCACATATCGCCTCGATCAACATGATCTCTACCTCAAGTGATCCATGGATCATCCCTACTACAGATCAAGTTGAATCTTTTGGTGATGTTATGTTGCTAAGTCCTTTAGAACAAGATTATCAAGAAATTGTCTTGGCTTCGATGACTACTTCTGAAATCCATACTATTCTTAGTATGAACCTGGACACGTATTCAAAATCTCCTTGGTTTGGTTCTTGGGATTATCTGGATGCCTTGAATGAGATATTCCCCACTGACGAGAGTATTGTTGAGGTTATGTCTCTTAATGAAACTCCTTGGAATGATGCCCATCATCATTCCTCATTTCTTCCAAGTCTGAGTGAGATTCCTTCGTGTCTTGAGACTTTTATTTCTCATAACCTGACGCATCCACTTCAAACACCTATTTTTGTGCCTAAAGTTTTGTCCAAAGGTAATATGGGAAATATTAATGCAACCATGCCAATCGACATTTCCATTAAACTTGAAATTGTCGAGAACATTCACATCAGGTTTTCCTGTTCTCCTGATGAGATCAGGGTTTACACTTACCTTTTTAAATAATTTTGCAATGTCTTCACTTGGTCATATGAGGAAATGCTTGGTATTGATCTAGCTATAGTGGTGCATGAAATACCCACATATCCTAATGCGAATCTTGTTCGTCAATGACTCTGTCTAGTTCATCCCGGAAAGGCCGTTGATATTAAGGGAGAAGTTGAAAAACTTCTAAAGGTTGGTTTTATTTACCCTATCCCATAGACATACTAGGTTTCTAATATTGTACATGTTACTAAAAATCAGTGAACCATTTGAGTTTGTGTTGATTACCATGTTATCAATCGTGTGTTCCCTAAAGACAATTATACCACATCCTTCATTGATCAGATCATTGATGAGTGTGCTGGGAGTGAGATATTTTCATTTATGGATGGTTTTTTTGGTTATAACCAGATTAACATCGTGCCCGCTGATCAACACAAGATTTCTTTCATCTGTGCATGGGGGACTTTTGCTTATAAAAATCTCCCTTTCGGTCTCAAAAACGCTGGTGCTACCTTCCAGAGAGCGAATTAATATGCCTTTAATGATATTAAACACATCGTTCAACATTATTTAGATGACTTACTAGCGCATTTTCCTAAGCGTCATGACCATCTAGACCACCTTCGAGAAATATTTCTACGTTTTTGACACTATAATATTCATCTCAATCTGCATAAATGTGTCTCCTGCGTCGAATATGGATGGCTCTTTGGTTTTGTTGTGTCCAAAGAAGGCATCCGAATCTATCCTTTGAAAGTAGAGACTATTGTAAATCTACCCGCTCCTTCATCACTGCACCAATTGGAGAGTTTGCAAGGGAAGACTAATTTTCTTCATCGCTTTGCCCCTAATTACACTGAGCTTGCCAAGGGATTTACTCACTTGCTTAAGAAGGCGATCCCATTCATTTGGGATGAAATTTCCCAACAATCCTTTGATGATCTAAAGTAGACACTCATTAGTGCCCCTTTATTACCTCGTCCCACCTACCATCATGATTATTTCTTATACTTGGCTGCGGTTGACAATACCATTGCTATGGTGCTAGTCCAGGACGATGACGATGACAATGAAAATGTGGTTTATTATTTGAGTTGAAATCTTATTGGCATAGAAACTCAATATGTTAATGTCAAGAAGCTTGCCTTGGCAGTAGTCCATGCTGTTCAACAATTTCGCCATTTTATTCTTCGAAAAAATGCCACAGTGACTTATGACTGTAGCCCCATGACTTATATTATGACCCATCAGATTGGGTGAAAATACTCTAAATGGATTTTTATCTTATAAATTTTGATTTGGAGTTTATGCCAAATCAAGGAAGTCACGAGTTTTTTCCAAATTGATCTGTGCCCTTCCTTTTGTAAATACCTCCACTGATTTTACCAAGCAGATTCTTGATGAAAGTTTGTTTCTCATCAGTACTCTCAACCCATGGTATGGAGATATTAATGTTTATCTTCAGACCCAAAATTTCCAATCTGAGTTGTCTCGATCTGACTGACGCTGCATCGGGCATTAGTCCCAACCAAGTCGATGTTGATTCTGTTCTTCATAAATGTCTAACACTTGAAGAGGCTGAACGAGTTTTGAATGACTTCCACTCTGGGGCATGTGGTGGTCACATGTTAGGCTATGCCACTGCTCATAAGATCTTTGACACTAGTTATTTCTGGTCTTCTATCTTCAAAGATTTCATTTTGGAAGTTCAGAAGTGCCATGAATGCTAGATTTATAACCGTAAAAAACGCGTCCCGCCAACACCCTTACACCCAGTTGTTACTGTTGGCCCATTCACTAAATGGGGAATATGTTTCATGACATGTAACCATCACTCGGCTGGGGGGCATGGTTGTATCATTGTCGCCATCAACTATTTTACTAAATGGGCCAAGGTGATGCCCACATATAATTATGATGGTATAACTGCTGCTCAATTCCTCTTTAACCATGTCATAGCTTGTTTTGGCATCCCTCAAGCCACTTTCACTGATCACGGATCACATTTTCATTAGGACATGATGGTAGAGCTTACTGCTCAGTTGGGTCTTCACCAGTACACCTCAACTCCTTACTACCCACAGGCCAATGGCCAAGTTGAAGTGATTAATAAAGTCTTAGTTACTATGTTTCAACGTACCATTGGGAAGCATAAAAAGGATTGGATTCTTATGCTATTCTTGGCTTTTTGGGCTTACTGAACCTCGGTTAAGACAACCACTAGTTTCACTCCATTCCATTTGGTATATGGTTTAGAGGCAACACTCCCTATTAAGTGTGAGATTCCTTTGTTAAAACTAACTATCGAGATATTCCCCGATACCTCACCTGAAGAGGAGCGGTTACTTTATCTCAGGAGGATCGATGAGATCCACTGTATTGCTGTAATGGTTATCGAAGCACAAAAAAAACAAGTTAAAGCCCATTATGATCAAGTTGTTCCTCCACAAGTTTTTACTGAAGGTGACTTGGTCTTGTTGTATGACCAAGGCAATGATAAGTTGGGAGATGAGAAGTTTGAACCTATGTGGCATGGGCCATACATCATTAAACGTGTCTTGCAAAAATGCACCTATGAGCTGGTTGAATATGAAGGTAATGTATTAGCACAACCCCGCAATGGGCTTTATCTGAAAAAGTATTATGCATGAATTTCATGTAATTTCTTTTGTAAAATTCATTGGTGTGAATTTTTTATTTTTTGGTGTGAATTTTTTCTTTGCAGATATGTTTCCTCTGCTTACCTTGTGTTCCACTTGGTTTGCAGAAGTCATCAAACCATTATGTTGATTTTTCTAATGGTGCTTGTCATAGCACACAAAATTTATCCTCTGCAACTTGGGCACTCTTCATCCCTAATGGTGAGTTGATCAATTTGCAAGGTATTTGCCTAGGATGAACGACAAATAATATTTCTGAGTACAGTGCAGTAATTGAACTATTATTAGAAGCAATTGCTCTCAGAATCAGAAATTTAGTTGTTAAGTTAGATTCACAACTCATTGTGTTATGATCGAATGGTCATTATTCAGTAAGAAATCCACAACTTTTGTGCATGTATCTACGTGTTCGATTACTGGAAAGGAATTTTAATTATATCACATATCAACACATTCCACAAAATTTGAATACATTAACAAATGCATTAGCAAATTTTGTTTTAGATAGACACTTGCACCATTTATATATATAAAAATTGAACTCATCATCATGATATATACACACATAAGTAGATTATAAAAACATGCATCTATCTATGTATATCTATATATATATCAAGTCTATCGGGGTTTGTTACATCAAAATCTCAAAAAATAGTGTTCCAAGACACATGGATTTCAAAGCCTACAACAGCACAGATAAACACGATTAGGAAAAGGTTATTTTCTCACATGATGCTCATGATAGCACGAGACCACTCTGATAAGAACTTCTTCAAGTTTCCTAACTTTCCTTTGGTCAGCTATCTCTTCATGTTGGTAAGTAGTCCTTCACACAATTAAACACTATTGGAGCAAGAAAAACCACTGCATATTGGAATTATGATTTCATTTCCTCATGCAACGTGTTTGGTCAATTTAGTGACCTAAATTTCTCTACATAAATGTTAAACACACATGGGCAGCAAGAATAATGTGAAGCATAAAACATGAGAATAAAATTTTTATTAACAAATGATTTACATTTATAGTACATATTGTTACCGTTGGGTTTCACATCCCAAGGTCTCTTGGACTCCTTTTGTCCATTCGGCTTCCACACTAACCCATTGAGGATTAGGTGTCCAACATTCCCCCCCTTAATCCAAAGGGTTATGTATGAGTCCAAGAAGAGAGTTGTAATACAAAATGTGCAAAAATGCATGGCAGAACTAGGTTGAATGTGCTCTCTGAAATGTTGGTATAAAGGGCGGTGATTTAAGGATGACCACAAACAATGGATCGCTTAGTGAAATTCCCAGAAATCTTCCAAAACTGGCAAGAAGATGAATTCTTCTGCTAGAGGAAGTGCTCCTATTGATTTTAAGAGGCAAACCTTCAACCAATAAAGGGAGGTATCACTTCGCATAAAAGGGAGAACTTCAACCTGAAAAGGGAAGTCTCAACCTGTGATGGTTTAAGGATGACCAACAACTCTGGAATGCTTAATGCAATTCCTGGAACTCTTCCAAAATTGGCAAGAAGCTGGAGTCTTCTGCTAGAGGAAGTGTTCTCAATTTTGTTCCTGGAATTCTTTCGAAGCTGGCAAGAAGCTGAAGTCTTTTGCTAGAGGAAGTGTTCTCAATTTTGTTCCTCGAATTCTTCCGAAGCTGGCAAGAAGTTGAAGTCTTCTGCTAGAGGAAGTGTCCCAGATTACCAACTGAAGGCATGTTCACGGGCATCTTTGTCGCTGGATACAACTCTGAAAATTGTGTGGTAGGTTGTGGCTTAGGCTTGCTTGATGTGACTTTGAAGCTTTTAGATGACCATCATTTCCCCCCCTGTCAGATACAAGGTGAGATGATGGAGAAAACTCAACTACAAGACCGTACAATACTCTGGAACAAGTTCTGACATGTGTTTGGAATATCTTCTTGACTGTTGATGCCCATTGCCAAAAAGCAATCCATTCAAGATGAATCTTTGTTCTTGCGGGACGTTTGTTTCTGAAGCATCTGTGTGAAGAATGGGTGGTTTTATGAGAGTGATTACATGGATGAAGATCAAAACAGTGATCTTTCAAATGGCCAACTCGGTCACAGTGTTGGCATTTCACAATTTGTTATTGTTGCTATGGAAGAGAGGCAGAATCTGGAACAACTGGATGTGAACTGTCATGAATGAATCCAACACTCTGAAACTGAATGGGCTTTGAGTAGTCTAGAATATGGAAGGACAATTCCTTGTCATATCCAAGACTGGTTTTGTGCTTGTTGTGGACAAGCTATTCCCAAGGTCTGATGATGGACTTGGGAAGTGCAGACTGAGTTTCTGCATCTGCATGTACAACTGCTGCTTTATTGGGTAGTAAATCTGAACCAACTATAACATTATTCACTTGCTTTTGATGGGTTGCAGTCTTAATGTTCTGAATAGAAACATGTTCAGAATGATGACTCCTCTGTTTTAATTCTTCTTGCTGTAGCTGAGTTTCAAGCTGCAAAAAATCAATTTTCTCTTGTGCATTTTGTAGACAGACCTGAATGTCTATGAGAGAAACTTTGCTGACTTTTAATGTATCATGATTAGTAAACAATATGAGAGTTTTTAGGAACTCTAATACTTCATTGATTATGGCCATTTTTTCTTCAATGTCAGATTTACACCTTAAACACTGATCACAACTACTACTCAATGCAAAAAAGTAATACCCACTCACAGTATACAGTAATATCCTTTATAAATGTCAGAAAATGATCAGTGTGCAACCAGCAAGCACCAATTACAATCCATTACATAAAAAATGAGAGTTTACTCATGACTAGCAATATGTTCTGACAATACAACCGACTAAACTTTTCTCCATAAAAGATTACAATCAGCCCACCAAACTCTTTATGTAGCAGTCGAATCAAGGAATCAATGCAATATAATGAGTTTTAAATACAATGCCACACTGGGGCAGCAACAACTGTAAACTTTCTTGGATCCTTCAAGTACTCCTTCACTTTCAAATCAGAAATGATGGCTATCAAAACTTCAATAATTATAACACCATGTCATGGGCATGACTTGAATGCTCATATGCTTTGACTGGGGTACAAATCAATATTCTCTAATCTTTCCACTTTCTGGCAATGAAGATAAGCAATGAGAGTAAATTCCAGCAAGGACTTTCAGACCTAGAATGCTGCTCCAACACTTGCTCAGGTCATAGGCATGGGAATGAGTCTCTAGCAAGCTGAAACAACAATGATAGACCTCCTTAAATGTCAAAATAATTAGCAAATTGTACAGTGCTAGTCATATATACCATAGCATTTTACCATGACCTTTCAAGAGCCTTCCAACCATGCATAGTGTCAGGAAAACCTAGAATGTTATATCAACAAATAAATTCTAGCAAATTAGTCCATGTAATAATATATAGCCTGAGGGAAGTAAATAAATGTATCTTTTACAGAGATAGAAACCCTCTTGTTCCACAGTTGTTCACCTCCAGGAGATTAGAGAATACTCGACCATGCTTCAGATGTATATGCAGCCAATTATTACGGAGATTTGACTCCTTGACAGTGATAAAATCTGCTCACAAAAGACAACTCAAACAAAAAATTGGATGAAGTAAACTTGTCCTCTTTCCTGCTAGTATTGCCCTCAACTACTACAAAAGTAAATTGTTCCAAAACTTAGATAAAGGTGCCTTTTGTTTAGTCTAAAACTCAGTCCTTATGAATTTATATGCCATATATAGCCATTCATGTGCTGAAAGCATTACATAACCGCCATCCATATGCCATCACATTAAACGTTTCGTATGTATGATTTTTTTGTTATGCTACAACCCATTTGGGATATGACAAACACAAAGAGCATTTTTTCAATGCAAACACACAATATATGGAGCTCACAACATATAAAGAGCATGTATATCAATGCACATAAACGTTTACTTACAACATTCAACCTTAAGTCATTTAACGCCTTCAATCGTGGTACCTAAAATCTTACACAGTGATGAATGTATGGTCTCTCCAAACTTAAACATCGCACTGTCTTCGAAAATGTTTAATAGGATATGTACATGGGTCCCATAAAGAAGTCTAACGCTAAACTGTGAGTGAAGTTGTTGGCAGCGTCCTCTTTGCCCGAGATCAACTGTTCAGGATGAAAGAACTGGCAGTATGCCCCTGTTTGAACTTCGACAATGATCTTAGGTTCCAGATCTACAAACACAACTCTCAGGACATGTTTTCCAACTCTTATCACACTAAAAAAAGTGTTGAACACATCGTCTCCAACACCCATAAATGTATATCTCGGCATCATACCATTGGGATGGATTCCATGCTTCTATACTAGCATGCCAATCTATGCTCTGACCATCAACACTCATCAATGCAGATAACAACGAACATTGAGGAGATAAAACAAACGTTCAAATAGGAGACAAGGAATACGTCAGAGAATAACAGGAAAATTAGCTAAAAATGAGAGTTATAAGTATAAAATGGCACCATTTCATTCCAACATTTGAGATCTATTCATTATTTGTGGTCCCTCGATAAGTGTGTTCATTTCCAAAGAATTTTATCAGGAGGTGCGTGTGGATATGGGAACCTGTACAGCTAAGGTTACAAAACTGATACTGTTGCTCTTAGCACTGCTCTGTCCATCAACGGGTTCAAATGTGGGGTGTTCTATGAAATGAAATGTAATGATGATCCCTAATGGTGTTTGTCAGGGACTATGACAATCACAACCGAAAATTTCTACCTACCAAACAACGCTCTCCCAAACGACAACAGTACATGGTACAACCCGCCGTTGTAGGATTGGTATCATTTAACACAACATCGTGGAATAACAGAGTGATATGCAGTGGTATAGTATTTAAACGCACTGTGGTTGCCACAAATTTCTGACTAATTTCAGAATTGCATGCATGCTAACAGATGCATATTTGGTAAACTGCAAAGTGGTAGGTCAAGAATCGCAGGGACTGTCAGGCACCTCCTAATATAGCTAGAGTGCAATAAGCTTCATAGAAAGGCTTATTTAAGGAAAATTTCAAGCTAAAAGGGTAGAGCGATGGGCTGAGCGTTAGAACAAGAATGGCAGGCAAGTTTTGCAGAGTTGACAGACTCTTAAAATACCCAGGCCTCTATTTTCAAATTGCTGGAATGTACGTTACCTCCATAATAACAGCACTGACAATTATATGAATGTACAGGACTTGCATGTAAGAAAGGCCACAGAAAACAAGTGGCTCATATTTGAGCAGGGCAGGAGATCGCCCACTCTGATACCATGTTAAACACACATGGGCAGCAAGAATAATGTGAAGGATAAAACATGAGAATAAAATTTTTATTAACAAATGATTTACATTTATAGTACATATTGTGACCATTGGGTTTCACATCCCAAGGTCTCTTGGACTCCTTTTGTCCATTCGGCTTCCACACTAACCCATTGAGGATTAGGTGTCCAACAATAAATTATCAATCTAGGTATCGTAAACTGATGAAGTGTAGTGCACTGTTTGTGCTAGCTAACCCTTATTACTTCGTTGTTTTTATGTTTTCTTTGTTTTGGGGGCTTCTGGTCTTTTAATTCCTAATGATTTACAATGTACATTATCAAAACTAAATCTAACTTTCTTAAAGACTGCTCAAAATCTAAAAAATGAAAACAGAGCTAAGAAAGAAATGGAAACAAAGCTAAGAAAGAAATGAAAACAAAGTTTATGTTCTTATTTTACCATTATTTCCAAATCATGAATTAAAACTAAAAGTGAAATTTGCAATTGATGTCTAACTAATTACATAAATAAAACTAAATGAAATATTTGGTTACTCTAACTCTTAATTTTGGAAGAAAATCTCCTAGGGATGACATTCAAGTAATTCTATACTTCATTAATCAAAGAGAAAGCAAATACAAATATGCATAAATAACTCATTGCATAGATGAAATGTTCAACCACTTAGTTAAGGATGAATTATCAACTTAAGGGTTTTCATAAACATTCATTAACACCATGAGTTAGTATTTTAAACTAAAAATGAAATGGCAAAAGATAGTAAATGACACTGATCAGTTTAATTGAGAATTTAAACTAGAAAAACAGTAAATGAAGTAAACTATCCAACAATGTATCCTTATCATTCTTCAATCCTACTCTCACCCTGAAACAAGGTTAGTTTCTAATTGAAGAAATAAGATTAAACTATTAAGTTCTATCTTCTAAACTACTTATAAGAACTAAAAAGAAATCAAGCTAATGGAAACTGCTCTAAATTATAAACACTGTTAGTAAGAAAATGATTATAAACACTGTTTTGGAAAGAAAATGATGAATTTACAGTTAACAGGAAGAAGTAAAAATAAATAAAATGAAACCTTCATCAGTGCAGGGCCCTCTACAAATGATTAGGCTACACTTGTTGAATCAACTCCAAGAAAAATCGTTCAGATGTTCACAAAAACATGTGGTCTCTCCTATTAAAATAGGGACACAAAATGCCCAAAAATTATAGAGTCTAGAAATTCGATTTCACATTAAAACAATTACTAACTTTTTCGGTCCTTTACGTAGGTATTTATAAGAAAAATGATATAATTGTTTGTGGAGAAAAGCATGCTACAACTAAACATGTAGAAGATAGATATGCAGACTTTCTTCCTCGAATACTGGAGAAATAAATACAAGACATGGTGGCTGTTGGATTTGTTTGTACAGGTGGTTGTTGGAGTCTGTAGGTACAGGTAGTTGCTTTGGATAACGCTTCCCATCACTATGAAACATATTAATTAACCATGAAACAGAGTCTTGTTACCCTTGGTCTCTTTGTGTTTGACTTATCCATTGACCATAGTCTTATGCCATCTTCTTTGTCAACCTGGGTTGAATGAATATGACAGGGTCCATGTCATGATGATTTCAAAGTTGCCCATGTGGCTAGTTTCTCCCTCTGACACTTGGAACCTATTAGAGCATGGAGGTAGTTGTGGAACAGTCGGTTAGCTACAGAATAGACTATGTTTTGTAGCTAATATACAAAAAATTATTCAAACAACAAAACATATAAATAATAACATATAAATCACTAAATGTCCTCCTTAAGATAATATATACTAGTTATTAGTGATGAGAATGCACCTTTCTTATGGAAAGACAATGAAAAGGAATGAGAAGAGTTGCTAGGGAAAGAGTAATTTTGAGGCTTAACATACCCCCACTGCAAAATCATTGCATGTCCTCATGCAATTTTCAAAAATGTGAACTTCTTTCTCCTATTGCTTCTGTTTTGACACTTATGCCAGCACATACAACTTCCTTTTCTTACTTCTCCTTGCACTTACTACCATCCTGGGCTTCTTCATAAGAAGTCTGTATTTGGGGTTGATAAGTGTTCTAGTCAAATTCCTATTTTTCCTCTTCAACTTCGTATTCTTCTTGTACCATAGCCCTAGGTGCAATATTGTATTGTCATGAATGGCTTTATCCAGTTTGTTTTGTTCCTTCAGGGTTTCATTTTCTTTCTTGATATGCCTATTCAATATCTCTAACTCATATATTTGTTGTTTGAGAGAGTCAATCAGAGGTTCTTGTGGATTGAAAGTTTGTTCTGGTTTGGTTGAGGATACTGGATCCATTGAGGCACTTTTCTTTTCCAATGATTCTATGTAATCATAAATTTGTTGTTGTATTGGATCTATGCTAGGAGAAGCTCTGCTTGGGTTGCCTTAAAAATTCTATGGAAGAGAGTTTTGTGGACTGTGTTAAGGTGGAATACTATAAGGAGATTGAACTAGGGTTTCTTCCTCTAAATTTATGAACTGGGCTCCTTTTGATGTTACCTTCCTCACCCTACCTCAGAGTCTAGAGCTCCTTCTCAGGTTTTGGAAGCTTATGGTTTCTTCTCTTGTGTCCTTCTTCCTCTTCCTCATATCCTTATTTTTTTGCTTTTCTCCCTAATAGTGGTTAGTCTTTCAGAGAGTAACTGTTCGTATTCTTGTGGTGATGAAGGTTCAGGAATGTCTTCAATGACTTCTTCAACTCTCTCTTTCATCTTTCCTTTCTATTTAGTTTGCTTTCTAACCTTTGGTTTAGAAGTTGTCTCTACATCATTCTTTTGTGAGGAGGTTCCAGATTTGTTTTGAATGTTAATGCTGGTATTTCTCCTCCTCATTTTCTTAACATGACTCTCCTCAGGTGACTCTGAAGCATCCAGGAAAAAATTTCTTACCAAGAAATCTTCCCAGGTTTCCCCTGTATTTTTCAAATGGAATTCAACTAGTATTTTCACTAATCCATGATGATACATAGTTGTTTCTATGGATTCAATTTTCTTTTCGGCATTTGTAGCCATCCTTCTTAAATTGTTTAGAAGGAAGAAGGGAAGGTTGATGGTTCCATTTTTTAAGAAATTCATTAATAAGTGTATATGGTAAACATACATAAAGCCAAATCTTCCTTCACATGTAATTAATTTTTGCAATATCGGCAACATATTACCCCATTTGTTCTTAAGTGCTGAAATAGGAATTCCCTTCCTAAACACTATAACATCCATACCTGGGTTTCTAAGGATCACTTTCCAAGATTCACCATGAAATTCCTTGTTTTTAAACCATCTTTCTCCTTGTCTTGGCACCTCTGTTGCTTCTGCTATGAAGGATTCTATGACTACAAATTTAATGTCTCTTATCTCCACTTTTGTGCTATTAAATGGCCTTGCAAAAGACTTGGTAATTTCCTTGTGGTATTCGTCAAATTTCTCAATAAAATTTAACCATCCGACCTTCTGTAGAATCCCTTTAAGCTGAGGATACCCCTCCATATACTTTACCCCTATGGGCTCTGTCCTGACAATAAGCCCCATATCCCTTCAAAATTAATCTTTACTGTCTATAAAACAAGTGCTATTTAAGAAATGGAATGATTGTGTGTATGGAAATGGAATGACTGCATATATATGAAAATGGAAAGACTGTATATATGAAAAATGGAATGACTGTGTATATAGAAAACGGAAAGACTGTGTATATGAAATGATTGCATGTTATAGGAGAGATAAACTTAAGGGTTTGCATGTAATAAATAGACAGTAAGGGTTTAGAGAGTCGTAGATAGGTAGGTCACATTGTCATCTTGACCGTTAACAGGTGGAGTTGTGGAGGACTGTTTGAGTACAAGTTATGGAGTTTGAAGCATAGATTTGTTATGAAAGAATCATTGAGACCGTTTGTCATTAAAGATGGAAGATATGGCAGAGATATAGTGGCGGTCAAATCAAATGATGGTTGATTAAGGAGACATGTGATTATACATACTATACAAACTTATGTTTTCAAATTGCTTTTTGAAATAAATCTTTGTATTTACCTTTGGAAACTTTACCTTTCACTTGCTAATTTTTTTTTTTTATGTTGATCCACAGGTACCTTGAGCATGGTTGGTCTTCAAAGATTGATTTTTTTCAATTCCCTACATACATGATTTCATTATGAGCTGTACACTTCTGCCTGAACTGATAAAAAAATTGTAGCTACAGAATCAGATTAGCTGCAGAACAGAATCAACTATAGAACATGAAAAAGAAAGTGAAATATGGCTTATGGTTCATGAATGAAATGGAAGTGGCTATGTAAATGAAATGAAATGAGATGTAATACAATATGATAAATGAAATGAAAATGGAATGAAAGTTGTAAAAGGAAAAAAATTGAAAAATTTATTGATGAAATATGACAATGAGATGAAGTGAAATTGCAAAAATAAGACGGAGTGAGGTGAGATGAGATGATGAATTTGTAGAATCTAAACTGCAGAGTGATTGTATCTTTTTGTCACTACTTATTACAAAAAGAAAATGGAAAATATAAGGTGTCAGAAACCTCTGATTTTCACTTTGTATTTTCTATATAAGTATGCCAATCAATGATTGATTTTCAACCTTATACAATTTTTTTTTTTCTTTATTTGTTTTTTTGTTTTTAGGAAAAAATAAAGACTAAGTTAGTGGAGAAGAAGAATTATTCTTCATTAACTTCATTTTAGAATTGTCTTGGAAAATCTTAATGAACTCCTCTTTTGAAATTGGTTTCTAATATATCTTTAATCTATGACCATTCACAAGAAGAGGAGTTTTACTTTCATCTATTGTTCTTATCCTCATTGCTCCACTACTAAATACTTTTTCAATCTCATATGGCCCAAGCCAATGAGCTTGAAACTTCCCTTGAAAATCTTTAAACTTTGAATTAAACAATAGTGCCCAATCTCCCACTTGAAACTTCTTGTCCTTGATATATTTGTCATGCTATTTAGCCCTCTGTTGTTGGATATACTAGTCCTTTGAACTGCCTCTTGCATGATTTCATCAAGTTCATTTAATTGCTCTAGCCTATGATTTTATGCCTCTAATAAATCTAGTCCCGGTTGGACTGCCATCTTGAAAGTCCTGATTTGGAACTCTATAGGTAACATGACTTGTTTCCCATAAACAAGTTCATAGGGTGTATGTCCCGTTGTGTTCCTTCATGTAGTTCTATAGGTCCACAAGGCTTTAGGAAGCCTTTATGCCCAATCTCTTCTATGTAGATGCACAGTCTTGGTGAGGATTCCTTCAATCACTTTATTTATTCCACTTAACCATTTGCTTGAGAATGATAAGGAGTAGATTTCCTATGTTTGATCTTGTATTCTTCCATAAGCCCTTCCAACAAGTTAGATGTAAATTGAGATCCCTGATCTGTCACAATTTCTCTTGGAACACCAAAACTAGTAAATATGTCCTCAAAAAGAAAATTTACTACAGATTTTTCATTAGCAAAAGGTAATGCTTTGGCCTCTACCCATTTAGTGACATAATAAGTGCATACCAATATATAGTTCTTCTGCTTAGATGGAGGATTAGTTGACCCAACAAAATCTAAGGCCCACTTTTCAAAAGGTTCGATGAGTACCTAAATTTGTAATGGAATTTCATTTGAGGGAGCAGGTTTCCCTACCCTTTGGTAGCTATCACATCTCCTGACATATTCTTTAGCATCTTTGAAGATGGATGGGCAATAATATCCTAAAGAAAGGATTTTATAGGCTATCCTCATGTTAGTAAAGTGTCCATCACATGGCTCATCATGACATGCTTTAAGAATCTCGGGCATTTCATCTTCCCTAAAACACCTTTTGATCATAAGATCTGGGCCTATGGCTAAATAGTTAGTGATCCATGAATATTTTGCACTTACCTGAATAATTTTTCTTTTCTCTCTAGGAAACAAATGTGAAGGTAACTTTCTTGTGACTATATAGTTAGCAATATATGCAAACCAAGGATTTTGAGTAGTTACTGTGAAAAGATATTCATCAGGAAACTTATCTTCAACCGAAGAATCTTCTTTGATATTCTGAATCCTGGACAAGAAATCAACAACTGTGTTTTGTTTTCCAGGTCTATCTAGCATAATGATGTTGAATTCTTGCAAAAGTAAAAGCCATCTTGTAACTCTACCATTAGTAATAAATTTATTCATTAAATATCTAATTGCAGAGTGATCTGTATGAACAAAGGTTTCATATCCTGTTATATAGTATCAGAACTTGTTAATTACATGAACAACAACTAAAAATTCATTTTCAGTCGTAGTATAATTTAACTCACTGGGAGTCAAATTCTTACTTTTATAGTAAATGGCATAAGGAATTAAATATTTTTGTCCCAATATAGCTCCTAGAGCTGTATCTGAAGCATCTGTTAAAATATGGAAAGGGAGTTTCCAATTTGGAACTTTTAAAATGGGTGCTTCAGAAATTTTTGTTTTTAAGGTTTCAAATGCCAACTGGAAATCCGAATTCCAATTGAATTCACAATCTTTGGTAAGAAATTTGAAGAGTGGGGATGCTATTTTAGTGAAGTTTTCTATAAACCTTCTATAGTATCTTGTAAATCCTAGGAAACTTCTAACATCTTTTTGGCAATTTGGAATTGATAATTTAGAGATGACTTCAACTTTAGACTTGTCAACTTTAATCCCATCTCCTGAAATGTGATGTCCTAAAACAATACCTTCTGTAAACATCATAAAACATTTTTCATGGCTTAGTGAAAGGTTTGCTTCTTTACATCTTTTAAGAACTTTTTCCAAATTCCCCAAAGCTTCTTCAAATGTATTTCCATAGACTGTAAATTCATCCATATATACCTCTACACAATCATGTATTAGATTAGAAAAAATTCCTAATACTGCTCTTTGGAATGTTGCAGGTGCATTCCATAACCCAAAAGGAAGTACTCGGTAGGCATATGTTCCCCATGGACAAGTAAATGTGGTTTTATCCTGATCTTTAGGTGCTACCTAAATTTGATTATAACCACTAAAACCATCCAAAAATAAGAAATACTTCTTACCTGCTAATGTATCTAACACTTGATCTATAAAAGGAAAAGGAAAATGATATTTAAGGGTTTCTTTATTCAGTTCTTGATAATCAATGCACATTCTCCATTTACCATTCTTTTTAGGCACAATTACCAAAGGAGATACCCATTGGCTATATGAAATTGGGTAAATGAAGTTTACATTCAGTGATTTTTGGAGCTCTTCTTTCACAATATCTCTAAGATTTGGATTCATCCTTCTCTGAGGTTGTCTGATAGGTCTAAAATTTTCCTCAATGTACATGTGATGGATACAAGTCTTAGGATTAATGCCTTTCATGTCGTTGTATTCCCATGAATATGCAACACAATGTTTTTGTAATGTTTTGATTAGCTCTTCTTGTTGTAGTTTCTCCAAGTTTTTGTTTATGTTCAATGTTCTACCTAGAAAAATTTCAATTGTAGAGCTACCAAACTCTTTTATAGAATAGAGAGCATCTACCTAGATGACAAATATTCAACATTAGATTTTTCTTGAAATTGCTCATGGTCATATTCTGAAGATGATTCAAAATTTTCCAATGTATTTATAATTTGACTATCTTCACTAATATCTGAAATAGTAAAGAGAGGCTGAATATCATCTCCATCATCAATCCATTCTTTGTCATCTATTTCTGTGATTTCTTTTGCTACAGTATATAGAGTAATTTTTTTTTTTGAGTTACCATCATAAATATACATGTCACCGGATCTAAAGCTAATAAAAGCATCAGTTGTGTCCAACCAAGTTCTTCCTAATATGAGTGGATGTCCTCCTAGATTGTTCTTGGGGGTTAAGATCATGAAATTAATAGGATATTCCCAAGAATCTAAGGATACTGAAATATCTTCTAACACTCCATCTGGTTTGATTACTGATCTATCTGCTAGTTGCAGTAAGGTAGGTGTGTAAAGAAGATTAGGAAGCTTGAGCTAATCCATATTTTGTTTGCTCATGGTGTTTATTGCTCCCCCTAAGTCAATCAATGTATTTCGAATTTCAACTCCATTGATATGTGCTTTTACAATTGGACTTCCTGGATCCACATATTTTTGTATGGCAATTTTTCCCATCATTATGTCTGCTATTTTTCCTACCAGGTAAATTCTTTTTGTTTCTTTTGTTTTTCTTCCTGGTTTCTTTATGCTCAGCTCCTTTATTGTTTTAGCTAGAATTGGAATCTCCTTAATGGCTTGTAACAAAGGAATTTTGATACAGACATTTTTTAATTCATCTAGAATCTTTTCTTGTTCTTAATGGAGTGGGTGGTGTTGTAGGAGTTGAACTTCTGCCCCTAGCTATAAATCTACCCCTAGAGTTTATTTCTCTATTCATATCAATTTTTTTTTTTAATGTAAGAGATAAGGCTACCTAGTTACACTTCCTTGGCAACAGCACAAAAATGTTTGGTCAATTTAGTGTCCTAAATTTCTCTACATAAATTATCAATCCGAGGATCGTAAATTGATGAAGTGTAGTGCACTGTTTGTGCTAGCTAACCCTTCTTACTTCATTGTTTTTATGTTTTATGTTGTTTTGGGGGTTTTTGGTCTTTTAATTACTAATGATTTACAATGTACATTATCAAAACTAAATCTAACTTTCTTAAAGATTGTTCAAAATATAAAAAATGAAAATAGAGCTAAGAAAGAAATGGAAACAAAGCTAAGAAAGAAATGAAAATAAAGTTTTTATTCTTATTTTACCATTATTTCCAAATCATGAATTAAAGCTAAAAGTGAAATTTGCAATTGATGTCTAACTAATTACACAAATAAAACTAAATGAAATACTTGGTTACTCTGCCTCTCAATTTTGGGAGAAAATCTCCTTGGGATGACATTTAAGTAATTCTATACTTCATTAATCTAAGAGAAAGCAAATACAAAGATGCAGAAATAACTCATTGCATAGATGAAATGTTCAACCACTTAGTTAAGGATGAATTATCAACTTGAAGGGTTTTCATAAACATTCATTAACACCATGAATTAGTATTTTAAACTAAAAATGAAATGGAAAAAGATAGTAAATGACACTGATCAGTTTAATTCAGAATTTAAACTAGCAAAATAGTCAATGAAGTAAACTATCCAACAATGTATCCTTATCATTCTTCAATCCTACTCTCATCTTGAAACAAGGTTAGTTTCTAATTGAAGATACAAGATTACAGTATTGAGTTCTATCTTCTAAAACACTGATAAGAACTAAAAACAAATCAAGCTAATGGAAACTGATTTAAATTATAAACATTATTAGTAAGAATATGATTATAAACATTGTTTTGGAAAGAAAATGATGAATTTAGAGTTAACAGGAAGAAGTAAAAATAAATAAAATGAAACCTTCTTCAGTGCAGGGGCCCTCTGCAACTGATTAGCCTACACTTGCTAAATCAACTCCAAGAAAACTTGTTCAGATGTTCATAAAAACATGCGGTCTTCTCATATTAAAACAGGAACACAAAACACCCAAAAATTACAGAGTCTAGAACTTCAATTTCACATTAAAACTATTACTAACTTCTTTGGTCCTTTACGTAGGTATTTATAAGAAAAATCATATAACTGTTTCTGGAGAAAAGCATGCTATAGCTAAACATGTAGAAGACAGATATGTAGAATTTCTTCCTCGACTGCTGGAGAAATAAATCCAAGACATGGTGGCAATTGGATTCATTTGTACAGGTGGTTGTTGGAGTCCATAGGTACAGGTAGTTGCTCTGGATAATGCTTCCCATCACTATGAAATGTAATAATTAACCATGAAATAGAGTCCTGTTACCCTCGGTGTCTTTGTGTTTGACTTATCCATTGACCATAGTCTTATGCCATCTTCTTTGTTGACCTGGGTTGAATGAATAGAATAGGGTCCATGTCATGATGGTTCCAAAGCTGCCCATGTGGCTAGTTTCTCCCTCTGACACCTAGAACTTGTTAGAGCATGGAGGTAGTTGTAGAATATCCGGTTAGCTATAGAATAGGTGTTAATTTATGGTATGTTCTATGCTTATAATATTATACTTCTTTTTCTTATTATATTCCACAGATTAGCAATCACATGTACATAAAGTAAAGTGCAGATAGAACATTAAACGATCGACAGAAAACAAGCCAAGAAAAGA